>JAJHUR010136113.1:1425-30551 GCA_027495735.1 Lutjanus campechanus | reverse complement strand
AGACCCTCCTCCACAATGTCGTCGTCAAAGTCTTCTTCCATCTCGCCTTCGAAGTCTTCCTCGTCCCATTTCTGTTTGCTGTGTGCATCAAAAACATAATATTATTTAAAAGATGTGCGCCATTGAAGACCAATTAAGACTGGCACAGACTGTATGTTTTAAAAGGGAACTTGTGTATTTTTCTACCTTGACTAATGGGTCTCTCACTCAATACCAGCCAAGTATTGAGTGAGAGCGCTGCAGCCAGCAGAAGCAAAACTGAGCTACAATGTAATCCACCTGACAAAATTATGAAAAAGGGTCACTACAAAGACAGACCTTTTTTTAAGAGTATGATTCTTCTTGTTTGAACAGAAACAGGTTATACTGTTCTGTTCAAAGCGACAAAACTACATTGATAAATCATTGACCTCTCTGGTTGCCTACTGCTTTGATCGATTTTGAACCGCTTAAAAAAAACAAAAAAACAGAAGCCACACAATAAAACAAAGTAACTAACCAACTGAGAGGTAAAAACTTTTGTTATTTTGTTAATGGAGTCTGGTTGCAGAGTGAGAAGTGTCTTTTTCTAGTTGTTTTATACAGGTACTGAGCATTCAGTGTGCCGCAAATGCCCCCTGGACTCATATTTTAGACGTTTGCGGCGCCTTGCAATTTTGCAGGAGCACTCTGAACACGTTCAGCTAAGAGCAGAAAAATGCCAAATGTTGTGTTTTTCCCCTTGTCCAATGGAGAGATGAGTGTTCTATGGTGGTGGCAACAGTTTACAGATGCTTGGAAATAACAATCATGGAGGACAAACTAGCGCTGGCTGTTGCTGGATTCCCAGAGCTATGTAATTTTACCAACTTTAGTTACCAAGATTTGAACGGAAAAAAGCAGCCTGGAGGTACATGAGTGTGGTGATTGAGATTTTGGGCAAGTTGTTTTCATTCATTTAAACTGTACTAAAAGCTGTTAACATACAGGTCATGGTTTGTGTTGAGGTAACATTAGCTAAATTTTAATCTCCCTGGACATGCAGCAAGGTGCTTGTGATTTATTCTTTTTCTGATGGTCTCATATAACCACATGGATCTATGTTTCCCTGTTTCCAGTGTAGTGGTTGGAAACAAGCTCTCACCCTCAATCAGAACCAGAGCCCTTCGGCTGTCCAATTGTTATGTAGATGTTTAGGTAGCTAACTAACTTGATAAGCTACTTCTAGCTAATCAAAATAAAAAGGTACAGATCTAAGTGTAATCCGCAGCTTAGGCTAAGGACAGGTGATTTGGTTATCTAACAATAAAAAGAAATGCTCTGTACTGCTGCTTTTAAAACATCAGCAGACGCACTCTGATCGAGGCCTTACTTTACTCTTACTCTACTCTAGTCCAGGTCGAAAAATACCAAAGTTACCCTTTAAGGCAAATTCACCAAAGAAAATTCAGTAACGTGATCAAAGATATTCAGTACTCACATCTGTTCCTCCTCATCTGACCCCATCATGTCTTTGTAATGCTCCTCCCCTTCATCATTGTCATCATCATCACCTTCATCCTCGCCGCCACTGCTGCGCTCCGACATGGGGCTGTCCGACACCCTCTGCAGCCCAGCCGCCACTGCTCGCATGGCTGCCAGCGCTGCCATCTGTGCCTGCTCTGCCTCAGGGGCTGGGCTCCCCATGGGCTCATCTCCTCCTCCTCCTCCACCTGTGCGTATCTGAGCGTGTTGGGCGGCGGCTTGCTGCTGTAGCTGCTGCTCCATCAGCAGCTTGGCCCTCTGCTGCCTGTGCAAGTTCTCCATGACGGCCTGCAGCTTCATCTCCGGGGAAAGCGGCACAGCGTTCAGCTGCCTTCCTTCCCCTCCCTCCCCCACTGAAGGAGCACCAGTCAGGGGGATGATGGTCGATCCTTCTGCTCTGGCAGAGCAATTGGTAACGGTGCCTGCGGTGAAGCAGCTAACAGCTGGCTAGAGGTTTGCAGGTTATGGTTTAGTTGAAATGTGGGTCCTCGAGGAGAAGTGGAAGGAGGAAGAGGAGGAGGAGGAAGAGGAGGGGGGTCTCTCAGAGCTCTGAGACATGCAGTCAGTGGTCAGCTACAATTGTGGAGACAGAGGCCTCTCTCTTGTCTCAATGGTTTTTCCTGCACTTGGGGGGAAACCAGAGCTGGCAGCAGAGCTGAGTCACACAGCGTTCAGTGAGGAGTATAAGAGTTCGCTGACTGACTACAAAGACCTGAGGGAGAGAAAAAAAAGTGTTAGACTGCTACTTCCTCACTGTCTGCTAACATCAGTACCTTCTGTTAAAAGACAAAAGCTTTCTGTTGCAGCAAAGCTCCAAAAAACTGTTTAACAACTTTCCCCAAAGCATCAGATCAGTCAAATACGGCTCTATTAAATCTCAACTTTCAATTCATTGTTCTTTCACTAAAGTGGACATCTTTAATTCCCTGTCATCTGATTTGATACTGTTTTTCTTTTACAAATTTATTTAGATTTATTGGACATCACAATAAATTTACATAGCATCTTAAAGTACAAATATATCTGGTTTTATATTTGTTCAGAACAGTACAGACAATTTGATATTGTTCTGATAAATCAAAAACCACAGTCTAATTTAGTGTATGTGTAATCTGGTTGTTACTATTGCATCAGCTTTGTTTCCATGTTCTGTAAGCCTCTTGTTATATAAAGAGTTAAAGAGAAACCATGCTAATGGATGATATAGCAAGAAAAAGTCCGACATTATTTGAGAAACTCATGACTATCAAGTGCATAAACTTTTGTAGAACTTTTCAGAGTTTCAGAAGAGCACAAAACGACAGCAATGACTACACAGCCACTCCACCAACTCAACCACAAGTTAATAAAAATGCTCTATTTCACTCACAAATTAAATCCAAGAGAATAAATACACAGTCACGGAGTTTATGTCCGTTGTGCAACATGTGCAGGATTACTCACACAAACAGACCAGACAGGCTGCCCACACGGGACAGAACGTTTCAGCCTCAACAAGAGGAAGTGAAATCACAGGAAGAACCGTCACTTTCTTCACCTGGTTGGCTCAAAGCCAAGACGAGTTTCAGCCCACCAGCAAAAATCAGCAACGTCAGTCAACGCTGTCTGCCTCATGTTTGTTAAAAACACACATTATTAATATTCAGAGGAGGGCCTTTGCTCAGGTATGACTGCTGTGTTTTTCCCCTCATTAAAATGTTTTATTGCAAGTAAAGTAAGAGACACAGTGGGGAGTTTTTCTTCAACTTCTGTGGGCGTTAATGCTTCTCCTACATACCTGTTCCGAAAAGTACTCAGGTATGCAAAGCAGCCTCTTTATAAGCAACGAATTATGTGTTGCTATTAATAATGTTCCTATTGTCAACTGTGATAACACAACTATCAGGGACCAGAATTAGCCACTTTTACCAGCTAAATGCTGGTAAATATGCGACAGGCTGGTAGATTTACTCACCACCCAAAACAAACAAACAAACAAAAAAACAGTATTGAGTGGCTGGTAAAATCTGAATATTCCATGGCCTTTTGGCCAGTGAACAAGTAAGTTCATTTTGAATCTCGCCAACAGTGATCCAAACTATCCCTGAGAATTATACTCGAGGCAAAGTAACTGTCTATCCTGCCCACTCTCCGTTTCCTCAGAACTTCTTAATGTTGCGAAGTCTGGGTTTGGGGAAGCTGTGGCTCAGATTAGTCAGGGAGAGATAAGAGCTGCACACCAAGTCAACAGTATGTGGGGAAATAAAATACGAGTGCAGGTGCTGGACAAGTGCGAGTCATGACAAGAGGCAGCAGTGACTGTACGCCACCACTCATTCAACTACGCTGAGTAATACATGAACAGGCTGCTGTAACCAGCACCTGCCCGGATCCTGTACTGTTAGACACTTCAGGTTTTACATTGCACTTTGACACAGAGTACGATCTGAATGAATGCATGAATGATGTTCCTGAGTTCCAGTTATGTCACTATCACAACCGGCCTGTATTGATAATTTGGTTTTAGGTTGCTAAAAGCTTAGTTTGCACCATTAACAGTAAAAGTGATAGCATAAAAGTATTTACTCAGGTGACTCCATAAAAAAGCCCTTTCTTTGTTCATCCTATCATGTCTTTCACATGTGATTATTTCACAGAAACTTTAGAGAAGCTCTTCCATCATCTAATTGGTTTATCTTTTGACTCTAGCACTGATAACTCATATTTTCAGCTAGAGCTGCAATGACTATTCGAACATTAATTGATTATTAAATTAATCTCCAACTAATTTGAAAGTCAATGAATCCGTTTGAGTATTTTTTTAAGAAAAAAGTCAGAATTGTCTGATTTCAGCTTCTCAAATGTGAGCATTGCGAGTATTTAGGACTTTAGGAAACATTGATCAACATGTTTCAACATTTTTTGACATTTTAAAAATAAAAACTATTAACTGAGAAAATAATCAATCAATTAATCAACTATGAAAATAATCGTCAGTTGCAGCCCTATAATCATCTGTTATTTGCCAATTTTACAACTGTCCACATCCATACAAAAAGCCCCAATGAAAATTAAAAGGTATTTAGCATTTCACCCACATTTTGCCATCAGACAGCCTTTTTCAATGGGAAACTGCAGTTATATAAAATATACAACGCTCTCTCCAAACCTGCCAAACTCCTTGGGTGAAATCAGTCATTTTACCTCACAGAATATGAGAGTTGCTGGTCTAATGCTGCCTTGATTGATTTGTTCGTTTGTGTTATTGGGTGACTTTGGTGGATATGAACTAACCCTTTAAAACACTGAAGTCACACAATAACCCAAAAAACTAACACTTGGAGGCAGTGGCAGACCAGCAACCCCTCATGTTCTACAAGGTAAAATTGGTGATTTCACCAATGGAGTCTGGCTGATTTGGAGAGAGAGATATTTGGCTTACATAACATCAGTTTCCAGTTGGAAAAGGCTGTCTAAAGACAAGGTAAAGCAGAGAAAATATTCTAAATATAGTAACTGATATTGATTTTTTTTTGTAGGTGTCTAAACTACGTTTTGCTGCTGACCTTGTCCACAGCAGTTCCTTGCTTGGCTTCCTACTGTGGGACCCCTGCTACCGCAATCTACTGCAACAACTACACTGACTATTGATTTAAAAAACAACAACATACAACTGCACAAA
Organism: Lutjanus campechanus; assembly: GCA_027495735.1. Taxonomy (NCBI): domain Eukaryota; kingdom Metazoa; phylum Chordata; class Actinopteri; order Lutjaniformes; family Lutjanidae; genus Lutjanus; species Lutjanus campechanus. Next base: position 25,387 of record JAJHUR010136113.1, on the reverse strand, counting down.
TAATCGGAAATATCCCTTTAATGTCAGAGTACAATAAGCCTCAATACAACAGCATTACCAGAGTTGTGAAACCCTTAAAAATCCCTCCAATAGAACAATGTTTTGCAAATTAGTTTTGAGTCAGCAGCTTCTCAAAATGAAGACACCAGTTGTTGCTACATAGTGAACATTCAGGCATGCTAACCTGTCTAAAATGTGGCCACCGCAGTAATCCTTACCCACAACACACCTCATCATCACACAGCAATGACGATTTAACCAGAGGGGATAATTTTTTCAAGGGAGGGTTGTTTTTCTCCTGCATGTGCGTGGCTCATGTGGCTCTGAGAAAATCATACCAGCATTTAATGGGCATAGTGGTGTAATTAAGGAGTAGACACGCCCTGAACACAAGAGCAGCATAAACACCATATATACATATAAGATCCAAGGTCTCTCCTAAGCCCGGGGAGTGAAATTAAGTTCTGCTTCCATTAACAGGAAAATGGACTGTTTTCTATATCTTCTGTTTACATTGTCATGAATACACGATGAGAAGAGAGACAACACCCACAAACATCCTGGTTATCACTCTGGAAGCAGACATTTTCAGCCAAGACATGCGTTCCTCAATCAGCCAGTGTGACAATATAAGATCCAAATGGTAACTAAGAACAAGCTTATGTACACCTGGGTCATCAGAATCATCTTTCCTCCAAGAACGTGTACACATTCAAGGAATTTGACGCCGGTTTTAAGTTGCTCTCAATGTATTTAAAAACAGAACAATTTAAAAGGAAGACAGAAACAGACATACACCTAAAAACAAGTACAACAATGCTGAACAACGACTAGGGTTGTTCTGACACCAATACTAGTATTGGAAAATGCCTGCGATACTGCCTGAAATGTGATATTGGGTATTGTGATACACAAGTCTACACACCAATGCGACACCATGTAATTTATTAACCCCAAAACAGGACGCTGCTATGTCCCAGCAGCTTCCTATACATCTTTATTTTTCTCCCCAGGATGGTGAAGTCATTTTCTGTTACATTCATTCTCTGTATGTATTTGTTCATTATTTAGAAAAGGTTTAACTTGAGCAAGGGTTAATACTTGGCACAGCCCGACCAATATATCGTTGACCATTATCATTGGCCTGGTGTTGGCCAACAGCTATATTGGTGTATATCAGTTCCAGCATATATGTTGTCATATATTCACCATTATGAAAGCTTTGTCTTCACAGAACTTGATTCAGATTTTTTTTAGCCTACTTGTTAGCTTTATTGGCCGCATTCTGTGTTTGAACCTTTTCTTTAAATCATGTTTAATATATACATATATTTTCCTTGATTTGTGTTTTTTTTTTTTTATGTATAATTATATGTAATTACTAAAAATATTTGTGAAAGTTTACTGTTTCAGTGCTCTGATATCATTTTGGACAATGGAGTTTATTAAATATCCTGCCTCTATACATATCTTTGTCACAACAGTTAACCACTTTTGAGGGATCACTGCAAAAAATGCATGTTTATGTATATATTCTATACTCTGTATACAGAATATTGTCAGATATTGATATGAGAATCAGAAAGAACAAAAAGAAAGAAAATAAATAATCAGCCTCAAAAATCCAGTATCTGCCAGGCCCTTGTTATAAGTATAGAAAATATGAAGATTACAAAAAAGTAACAATGACCAACAATATACAATGTCTTATTACAAATCAAGAGTTTCTGTAAGAATAATTCAGCAAATCTGTCCTTACACAATATCAGTACTTCGCATATGTACAAGGAATTGTGAGTGTCACAAGTGACACATAAGATGCGTTATGTGCACATTTCCACATGGAAAGGAAGGAAAGAAGCAAAAATTGGTTCCACGGCACTTGTTTCTTGGGGGATACATTTACGTGATACATTTTTTCTCAGCCGCTTATTCATTCAGCATTCTGCAATCATTAATTGTTAATAATGCAGACCTGGACTGGTTGAGCCACAATAACAAGTCTCTAGAAAAACAAGAAGACAAATGCCCTAAGTGTCAACTGAACACCCATGCAGCAGCAGTCAGCATTCAGTTGACACACCTCAACGCCTCACTTAAACTGGTCAGATACTCGAGCCACAAGAAAACATCCTTCAAAAGCACAAAATTCTGCCACAACAGCAAAGAGTCTTAGACGTGTTAAATAAAATGCAACACAACAAAATGTTATATCAACAGTCAAGAACGAACCACAGCATGCACAGGAAAAGCTTTTCAGTCACCCTATACCATGTCTGTATGTTAGAGAAATGTTACGCAAGGAAATAAGAGCTGTGAAACTTGTGTTTCTTCACAGGGTGAAGGAAGTGACAACTGACGGAGCAGATGCAGCGAGGCAGCCGACAGATATTTAATATTGATTCATTACATTCTTTAAGGGCGATAGTGGCACAACTGAACGCCTGCAGTTGTCAGATGGAGAATAGCACCAGTATAAGCAGGATTAAAACATCTTACCTAACAGGATCTGGTTTGACGGAGACAACTTGTCTCTGTTCCACTTAAAGTTGCTACAAGGAACTGTCATATTGTGTTGATTTAAGAGGCCCCTGTTGATAAAAGCGGTAGCGTTTCCACTGCCATAACCACACAATATAATGTCCCAAAAAAAAAAAGAAAAAGAAGAAAAATCTCCTCCAACTTCTTATTAACTGGTCAAAATACTACTCACTGTAACTTAGCCTGGGAAAATGTAAACACAGGCTCTTTGGTCTGCATGACATAAATCGTTTCATCTGATTTCAGGGAGAATCGGACCCGGTGGCAGGCATTAAAAATAACTATACAGAAATAGCCAGTCTCTCACTGATGGTCTCAATTTAATAATCTGGCCTCTATATGACTTACATAAGGAAATGAGTCTGTTTCATAACCAGTTAAAATCCCCTTAAGTATATTTAATTGCAGACCAAAACATGTCAGTGGGCTCAAATTGGAAAGACACTGGGAACTACTCGTGGCACCTCTGGAGAATCCATTTATTTTGCATTAAGTGACTTAGGCAAATTCCCTTCAGAAAAGCCTATACATGTTTGTATGTGCGCACTGTAATATTTACAATACCCATTACTCCAGACGTCAAGTAGGTAGCCACACTTTGAACCTGTGTGCAAATAAGCACAATATCTGGTGTTCACTTCATGTTTGAGCCAAGAACAATACAGCTGCTGATACCGTCTGTTCAGTGTGTCATGTATGTAATTTCAAAGACAGAAGTGATTACAACAAAGCTGTTCTGTTGACTCTTCCTGTGCAGAGGGAAGCAGAAGTGGTCGCTTTGTTTCATGCCACTGTTCATCACAGGCATCATGATTTCCGACATGCTAGATGGTGCAAATTACATTGCGCCACTACACATGTTCTCCTTGCTTCCCCAAATGAGGAGGCTGGTTTGATGCTGATACAATGTGCTTATATATTACATATGATAACGGTTGTGTAATGACAGGAATTCATAGAAACACAGAACCAAATGTACTGCGTGAGCCTAAAATAGAGAAGAAAAGTCAAATGTTTTTTTACATGTGTGCACGTACCTACCTGAAAGGAACAATAATGAACTGTGGGTGCCTGATCAGTAACAACAGCTCAGGCATTGATCCATTAATCTAGTTGTTTACAGTCATGTGAACCACAAGTCTGCAGGTTTTCTTCCTACCAAACACTACAGCAACTGATCTCACCCCTCAACACACCTCCAACCGACCCCTCAACCATGCTTATGTTCAATAAACATGAGTGACAGGTGAACACAGGCATTCATGCTTTTCACTCTTCAATTAGCAATACTTTAGCACAATCAACTGATGTCAATGTGATGTGATGTGATCAACTGAAAAATGGTCATTTGAGCATTAGTTCTCAAAAGGGCTGTACCCAATAGTTTGAAGCTTCAATGCTTCATTGATAACATTGACATTCGAATTCTAAATCAGCATTTGAACATTTCTGCACAGTTGCAGATAAAGATTAGGCTACACTAACATTATTAGTATTATACCATTAGTAGAATTAGATTCAAGTGGTGGCTGCGTATGCTTGTTTCCGACTCATGTAATCCAAACACTTCCAATAATTCCAGACTGTTGTAAAGTCCAAAAGTCAAAAGTTATTGAAAAGAGACACATCTAACACACTAACCACTTTTGTTTTTTTGAGTCCAACTCCCCAGGTGATGCCTTTGGTATCTCATTCTCACACATCATGAATAACCAGTACTCGACTAGAGTGATAAGACATTCAATATTAAACTATGGTTTAGTCTCAGTGGTTCAGTGATGAATCCCCTTAAAAACCCCTGCTGGTTTTCTTTTATGCTGGGGCCAGCGTGGGAAATCACCACTGTACTTTACACGATCAATCTATCTAATCCCTTGGGGCAAGAACCAGGTATTATGGAGATACTGACTGTTGCAGAGCAGATGAATTCTGAGAGTAATTTGCCACTATGGCCAAGGAGCAAACTGGTTTCATAGCCCGTCTGTAGTAAACTAAATTACAGCGACCTACTTGTTTCATAATATTCACCATATCTGAGTGACTGGGGTAAAGGCCATTTGCCAGGAAATACTTGGCAGCCTAATAGAGGATTTCCTCCAACATTTTATTTCCAGACCTTTATGACAGTTTTATAAATGCAATAGTCTGCCTCCTTATCAATATGACTACTTGGCATCTTGTGTTTAACAGAGACCAAAGGACAAATGTAAATCCTGCTGTGATGGCTGACATATGGAAAAGGTTTTTTTTAAGAGAGTGTGAAGACCACTCTTAACATAGCAAAAAGCAATGTTTGCTTATGTGCACTCTCTGATTAACTGCCATTAACGGCTCCACCTCAACGCCGCCTGCTTGTCTGTCTGCAGTCTGGCGCTCAATCATTTTTTTCCACTTGGATTTACATTTTAAGGCTTAAATTTGCATTTTATGACAAGGTAGACAGATGACTTGAACTGGGAGAGAACAAATCAAGCATACACCCTGCATGCCCCCCTGTATTTGTGCAACACACTGCTTATGGTCTGTATACCACAGTGACCTCTGACCTGATGGGGAGGGGGGTGGGTAACAGACTAGACTGTTTACCCTCAGGAGGAGATATAGAAATTATCGCACAGCTTTATACAACGTAAAGCATAAACCCTGGAAATGCACAACTGACCATAAGACCCTTAGGGCTCATTTAACACCTTAATTGGCTAAATGGAGGCCGGCCTGCTGGGATAGGTGGCGGGGACCCATGTGGGAGCAGGGAGGAGGAGCCACCGGGGCAGAAACTTTGAGAGTTGGCTGAATGAAGGATAAAGTGGAAACGATGAGAGCTAACGGGTTAATCCTCTTTTTTTTTTAAACCCACATTTGAGAGGTGGAAGATTGCAAGGTCTGTGCAAACAGGGCAGAGTGATAAGGACGAGAGCTAAGGGTCTAATTCCAACGAGATAAAGAGACCCACACCGCCTCACATACATGCACGTATATGATGTATGTACATAAGACTTGCTGCTTGCATAGACATGAAGGTACTCTACAAAAAGAGCATTAAAATCATCCAATACCACAAACCTTAGTATGGTGAATGTGAGGGAATTTGTCTTTGTGACCTTTTTGTTTAGACACTCATGGTGCTTATAAAGTACATTATGTTCCAGCAGTGGCAAAAGTACACACATTCTTTACTCACATAGAAGTACTTGCAATTAAAAAAAAAAAAAGTAAAAGACAAAGTTCTGATTCGACTAAGTCAACCTCTGAAGAACATTTCTACCACCTGCTTCTGTGCAAAGCCAACTGAAACTCACCTTCTCTTTGCAGTCAAGTCTCCTTGGCTAGAAGCTTTCATCTTAAGTGTTTTACCTCGTTTTTGTCTCAAGTCTTTTATGTCATTTTTTAGTTGTTATATAGTTGTATGCGTCATTTTCATCCTGTGACGTCTTTTATGTTGTTTTTGTCTTGTTATTGTTTTTGTCTTTTCTTCGTCTTTTAAGTTGTTTCTGTCTGTGAAGTCTTTTGTGTCATATTTGTCTTGTTAAACTGTTTACCTTGTTTTTGTCTAATTACATCTTTTGCACTGTTTTTGACTTGTAACATCTTTTAAATTAGTTTTGTCTTGCTACGTTGTTTATGTCTTGTTATATCTTTTACTTCATTTTATCTTTTTACTTCTTTTATGTTGTTTTTGTCTTGTTGCATCTTTTACTTGGCTGTTTTCATCTTGTTACATTGCTTATGTCTTGTTAAATATTTGCTTTTTTCATCTTGTTAAATCTTTTCTGTTGTTTTTGTACTGTTACATCTTTAACATTGTTTTTGTATTAATTCTTTTATTTTGTTTTTGGACTTGTTGAACCTTCTATATTGTTTTTGTGTTGTTACATCATTTGTTATTTTTGCTCTATTTTGTCTGTCGTGTGTGATATGCACTGATGCATACACCATCTTGTCTTTTTTAAATCCATATAGGTTGAAACCAGTCTTGGTGTTGGAAAGGCATTGCATAATGATGCAAAATAATAACAACTACAATAATAATTTAATCTTGCTTTAAAATTAAAGCAGTGAGTATGTTTTGAAAAATTATGAAGTAGAAAGTACAGATATTTGTGCTAAAATGCAGGGAGAGTAAAAGTGAAAAGTTGCCAGAAAAATAAATATTCAACAAAAGTACAGATATGTACCTCTGCTGAAGTATTTGTACTTTGTTACTTCCCACCTCTGGTATGTGCTTCAGACTTGATGGTGCAGTAAAAAGTACTGAAGCTCTCATAAAGCTACAGACACAAACACCTGGGTTTTCCCTCAGCAAGAAGTTTTGTTTTCATGTGCCAGCCTCAGTGCAGATACATATCTTGCATCTCAACACTTGGAATCGAAGTCTTTATTTCCTTTTACGTACTGAAAGAACAGACCATCTTTTTGAGATAAAGCACTGCGGTTTGAGATGAACTGAGTGAAGTCTTTGTGAGACTTCAAACTGGGTATTAAAATAAACTTCTGTCTGTTCTGCTTGACTGGAAAATCAGAGAGGACCAGATTCTTAAAGTGGTAATCCACAAGACTTATGATATTTCATCTCTGCTGCGAAGCACTGACGTTTATGTTCTTCACTTCCTAAAGATCACATGTAAATCAGGGTGAGACTATAATGTCTTCCTTGGATCTCCTGCAGAGTGTCTATAGGTGGCACTTGCTGTACTGTACTTTCTTTATCAAATTAGCTATTGTGTTCAAGCTCATGCTACACCTGTTTTGAATAAAAGACTCCAATCTGTCTTGTAGTGAGTCAGATAATTTCTATCATAACTGACCTCAGTGTACGTGTGTACTGAAGTGTGTTGTCAGGTTTTATAATATTATCACTCAGCTCTGTTGTCATGCACCGTGTCAGTGTGTACTATACGTTAGTAGTGAAACAGGCTTTGTACTGATGTTATCAACACAAACATTCCTGGACAAACATGACACCTCTCTGTTGGTTTAGTGGCTCAAGAAAGCTTTTGTCAGTCCATGTCTATTTTTCAATATTAACTTTTAAATGTTATCCATTTCTGACACCTGAATATACCAGATTGATGTGTCACAGTTTGCAGCATTAAACAATATTAAACCATTTTAAAATTATCATGCCTACAAAGTTATTTGACCCTTCAACAAGTTTCTTATTAGTTTTGAGCTTTACTTACAACATGTTGAGTGACATTAGAATAAAAGACAGTTAAGACCTCAGGGGGGAAAGACATAACCACACCTCTCCTATTTCAAACTTTCTATGTGTCAATTTATGTTTGTGTGTGTTTGCATGTGTACTTTACTTTATACTTATAAATATTAAATAGCATAGGGCAGTAAAAGTATGTCAACAAGCAAACAGGAAGGCAGCAACTAACTTCTAGTTTGTTTGCTTTACACAAAATAATTATTTGCTTCAATTAACAGCTTTGATCTCTTCCCCCGGGGCAACTGTAACTGTAACAATTAATTTCATTATTGATTAATTATTTTCAGAATTAATCGATCAAGTCTATAAAATGTAAAATAAAATTTAAAAATTAAAAAAGTGAAAATAATCATTAGAATTTCCCAGAGCCCAAAGTGACATATTTTGTCCAAATGACAGTCCAAAACCCAAAGACTCTTCATTTACTATCATAACTAATCAAATAACTGACTAATTGTTGCAGCTCTAGAGGTGAGTTTTGGCTCTTTTTTCCAAAAAGAGGCTACCAATAAATCTAGAGGGACAGTTTAAATGGTACAAAGAGTTACTCTTTTAAAAGAAATTAGGGTTATGTATTCAATAACATGTTGTGCACCTGGCAAAAACATTCAAACCTCAAAGAAGATCTCACTGAGGTGCCTGGTCTATAAGAGGACACCTTTAGCTATAAACTAAAGGCTTCTTAAATTGAAGTGGTGAATAGAATTGCAAAAAAAAAATGAATAAAAAGTATAGTAATACTGTAGTCCATTTCCTGTAAATATGAAATATAAGATTTATTTCATAAATTTGTGCAACAACAGTTCCAATTAAAATCTATTTCATTTGGCTAATTATTTAATGTTGATATATCACTTTCATATTCAATGTTATGTTGTTATTCATCTTGTTTTTAGCTGAACTCTTGAACACACTGACTAGCATTTAACATGACAGAAGTTAAAGAGTAATGCTGTAGGGAGTAGCCAAACAGTAGCCATTCACGATCCTTTCTACATAAAAAAGAAGCATAAGAAGTCGGTCAGTGGTGCTGGTCTTGATTATGCGTCCCTCTCTCACATTCCTTGCAGTATTACCTCGCAAGGCAATAACACAGGCTCCATTGAGCCCCATTGCACCAACAACAAGATCATTGAGGAAGTGTCGCGCTGGCTCGTCACGCACTTTCCACTGACCTCTTCCAGCGAGCGAGGCAACACAGCGAGCCAAATCTGATTAGCCCCAGCTATGCCATAAATTAAGTGGGCATATAGCAAAAATAATCCAGTGATCCACTCCTCAGCAGTGAAATCTGTGGCTATCTATCAAGCAACAGGAGTCAGCTGTGCAGGCAAGCGCGGCTCAAAGTGATTTGAGCATGAATGATCTGAAGTTTGCTCCAATAAAACAAAAAAAAGGTGCGGATGCAAATGGTGGCACGTTGTTTTTTACTTAGAAATGAGCGAAGAAAAGGAAGGACAACGACCTGTCTCTGTGCTGGTAAATTCACATTTCATGTATTTGATTCTTTAGAAAGCTTTATGCAGAAAACAATATTAGAAAAAGCTCAATACCTTCTACAAACTAGATTATTGATGCTGAAATAAAAACTTGTGGTGTTAAAAACTAAAATTCAATGATTAATTTAATGTTGTATTGGCACTATGCTGAGTTGAATAAATGTACTGCACAGAGTTCAATAAACTCATTAAATTACGTTTCTAAAGCATATTAGTAGCAGCATGCATTTTTTGAGATTTAAAATTCTCCTAAGAACCTTCTTTTATATAGTTTAAACAAAATATATTTGATTAAAATTTGTGTCTCTAATATACTTCAAGATCAGTTGTCCTTGCTTGTTTTCACAATAATGAAAATGGTGGGAACCATGAAGGAGCAGTATTGAATTGAGTCCCTACTGCTTTAAAATGTCATACCAACCTAAAAAAAACACTATATTCTGAGTCTTTGTTCTTGAGTAAAAGGGGTCAAACACAACAAGTGGAACAAAATATTCCTATGTAGGTTGAAAAGATCATATATGTCTGTTAGACGAGTGCTATTTAAAGACAAGATAGCCCACAGGGAAAATGCACAGAAAGCATTTTAACTCAGCTGTATGGACTTCCGCTAGCCACAGGAAAAGTCATCAGATGAAGAGTTAAAATTTAAAAATAAGTCTCTGCTGATTCAGCTGCGTTTATGTCCACTGCCTCATGGGTGGATATTGACCTCACCATGTTACAACCTCACCTACAGCTTCACGTGGAGACTGTAGTATTATGAGAGCAAACATAAATCTCATGTGATGACAGTTCTGGTGGAGGAACACAGGCCATCCTTACGGAGATCACTACTTTAGGAAAACAATGACTCTCTCTGTCAGTTCATGTCTCGCCCTGTTCTGGTTGAAATGTTATTCCAGTTCTTGTTGATGCTAATTTCCTTTTGTTGCTAGAAGTGGGAGGTAACAACGCAGAAATACTTTGTTACTGTACTTTAGTCGACTTTTCAGGTATCTGTACTTTACTCTTTTTACTTTTGTTGATTTATTTTTTTTTATGTTTTACTTTTACTGCCTACATTTTAACAGGCCTGTTACTCTAGTTTTAATGCATTTGAGGGGAATTATTGATTATTTTTACTTGGCATATTCATCAGTTAAAAAAAATAAAAAAATCACACACCACAGATGTAATGACGAAAATGACGTTAAAGACATAATAAGACAAGAAAACACAACAAAAGACTTAACAAGGCAAAGATTATGTTAAAAAAGTAATAGGATGTTACTGGAAATAAATAACCTAAAATACGTAATAAGAATATATAGCTGTAAACTACGTAACTAGAAGAAAACAACGTAAAAGACCTGACAAAACAAAAATGATTTAAGACATAAGAAGATAATGTAAACAATATAATGATACAAAAACATCATAGAAGAAGTACACAAAAATTATTTAAAAGATGTAACAAGAGGAAAACAATGTAAATGAGCTAACAAGCAAAAAAGCAATAAAAGACATAAGACAAAAACGACTTAAAAGACGTGACAAGACAAAAACAATGTGAAAACGTAACAAGACTACAACGACAAGCGCGGGAGACTCGAACGTGCAGAAAAGGTGAGGTTCAGTTAGATAGTTTGCGTCTTTACTTTTTCTCTTGAGTGAAGAAGTTGAATCAGTACTTTACCAGATGCTTTTTTTTACACAAGTATCTGTACTTCTACCTGAGTAAAAATGTGTACTCCTCTGTTCATTCCTTGCAGTTCAACCACAATCAAAATTTTTCTGACACAATCTTGACGGAATTCAATATACTAAAGTTGAGTTAAGAGCCTGACTATTCTACTATATTGCATTAGTTCTGTACAGCTGCTATTACTCACTTCAATGGCTTCCTATAGGTGTGATCAGTCAATTTCCCCAGAACACTATGTGATGACTGTGTAGGGGAAACAAATTTCCTGGCACACAGTTTCTGTATATTACACTCAACACTCCTTTAACACAACTCTAGCACCTTGACAACTCAGCTATAAATCTGTGCAGTTGTCTTGCTTCCTGTGAGCTGCAGAAACAACCCACTGAGTCAAATTCCTCACATGTGTTAACCGACTTTGTCATAAAACCTCTCAGAGATCCAGGAGACGGACTGCATGTTGCTGCTCGCAGAGTTCACTGCACTGCTATTGTAACTCTAGACTGACGCTATGATGATGGTTCCTCTAGTGCGCGAGAGGTGGGGTAGGGGGGATTGCATTTTCATTGAATGGCATGAACATCCCAAACTGGATTAACGTGTTGGTTTATATGGTGACTACGCAGTCACGTCATGGCATTGTAATCTTTAACAATCAAGTCTTTTGTCTGCAGAGAGGCGATGGACGAGTGGAAATCTTAGATAAAGAGCTCTGTGCATTGTGCAGGGAGACATCCAGAACAGAAATTGTCACTTCTGTGCTAAATGTAGGTTACAGTTTCATGTGCGTGCGCTCTGCAGCCTATAATAAAACCTGGCAGCTACGTCTGCTCCCGAGGGATGTGTATCTTTTGGTAATGATTTGATTAAATTAACTTTTGATTGCTTGGGCAGGCAGCCAGCACTGACAGACACAAATATGAAACACAAATGCTTCAGGTTTGATGGACGTGTCAGCATGTTGCAGCTGTGTACTGGTATCCAGGCAGACAAGTACAGGGATAGATCACGCTGACGCTGACCCAAGTGTTGGCTGCTGCCTGAAAACACAGAGCTTACAACTGTCCCGGCAGCTTGGTTCAGGAGCTGCAGGGTATCCCAAAAGCTCCGACCCTTCCTTCGTCTGCTCTCTGCCTGCGTCATCGTCAGCCCTGCTGGGATTCCCCCATGGCTCTGGCCCAGACGGTGAAGTAACTGATTTTTTTTCCTGCATTTTTTGGCAGGATAACAGAGTTAAAGCCCCACGTGCTGCACAGGCCCTTCAGAAATGTAGCTTTTGGCACAGGAACAGCTGAAAGCTGGCCAAGCCACACTGCTTCCCACTTCTTTAATGGCAGGAGAACTTGTGGTGTGCAGACAGCGCTCTCATTCAATGCGATACAATTCATGCTGATATTTACAGGTGGGTTATTACTGAAACACTCAAGTGACACAATGAGGGCCTTAAGCCAAAGCCCACGCCCTTAAGCCTTGGAGGGTGATTTGACAACATAAAAACCAGCTTTTACAACCCTGTAAAGGATTATAGCTTGATAATAAGAAAACAAACAGGCACCAGACCTGTTTGTCTCGTCTGTGCACGTTTGTCTGTCATTAATTCATAGCCACTAACCAGTTTAGTGGCCAACTGCCAGTGACAGCCACTCACTCGGCCATGACGCTCGGAGGCAAACCGAGCATGCCATTTGCATATAACACTTGCTGCTTCCAAGTATTCTTCATACACCCTCGGGCTGAGATTAGGAAACTGTGTGGATTTCTGCTTGTAAACATTTGAATGACAACACGGCCTGCTGACTTGCATCTTGATGTGTACACTGAACAAATTTAAACACACTGAGGTGTGAATCAATAAACATCAAGCAACAAACAGACAGAACTCGTGTGTGAATGTGTGAATTTTGGTTTCAATACAGATCTCACCAAACACAAGAGGCCAGAGGAACCATTTTACATTTCAAGAGAAGGAAGGCACAGCAAATACAATCCTGGGAACCAACAGCACACAACTTCAAAGCTATGAGGACAGACATGGATGATGGCCAAACAGCAACACGTCTGCTATGACAAGATATCAAGCTGAAAGTCAGCTTTCATGATATGATAAAAGTTTCTCACTGACTGGAAAAACATTCTGGACAGCAAATTTGGCCTGCAAGTAAAACTCTTGCAAAATATTGATTTATCTTTTGATATTTAAAAAAAGAGCCATTAATTTGGATTCTGAACTGTCAGAAAACTGTGCAAAACAGCCATTATTTTTTCCCCCCAGATTTCAATCATCAGAAAGCCAAATATATTAAATTAAAAGTGATATCAAACTGAGAAAGGCTGCAAATAATCACATTAGAGAAGCTGGAACCAGTAAATGTTGGGCTTTTTTTCTTGATATATGATTGGTAATCAATTATTAAAATTATTTTAAATTATTTTTTTTGCTGACCAACCATTTCTGAACTGCATTATTACATTTCTATAAATTCAGGTTTTGGTTTCTGTTAGAGTTGCATCTAACTATTATTAACATTATTGATTAATGTTATTTATATGTTATTTTATATGTTTTTTTTTTCTAGAATAGTTGTTTTGTCTGTAAAATATCAGAAAATGGCGACAAATGTTCATCACTCTTTGCCAAGTGACATCCTCAAATGTCTTGCTTTGTTCACAACCCCAAAATATTCTGTTTATTGTCATAGAGGACTAAGAACACAGAATATATTCACATTTAATAAGCTGAAATTTTGACTTTTTTTAAATTAAAAAATGATAAATTGATAAAAAATAGTTGACGATTAATTTAATAGTCAATTAATGATGGATAAATCGTTGCAGCTCTAGTTTCTGTCTGTAGTCTAAAGCAATTAATATTAACAATCTAAAATGTCTGCGAGCCCTATCGGTTTTTGTAGTAAGATTCATTTTCATCCACTGTAACAGACTAATATCTTTACTTTGCCTGATAACGTCAGGTTAACGTCAACCACTTTTTTGCCAACGCCTGCTCTTACTGGGAAATTAGAGAGTATCTACAATAATACAACCGAAGCATCACTTCTTCATCTTCAAATCAAGAACAACAACCGTCTTTATATAAACCCGGTTTCATAACAAGCTGTGGTACTTATTAGGGCCAGCCGACATTATGCAAAAGCAAGGGGAGGCCTTTTAAGACCTAAACTTGATCGCCGGCCATACGTTTCTAATCCACAATGTAAACGCCCCCCCTCCGCTCCGCTCGCTGCAGCAGTATTTCTCTGGTGCCGGCCACAGCATACCATATGCCAGATTGGACCAAACAGATTAGTGTGGCAATTTCTGGGCAAGCCTCTAAGGTGATTGGTGGATGGTCGGGGGGTTACAGGGTGCAATAAGGGCCCCGGAAATCTCTCTTAAGAATTTTAGTGCTTATTAATCACATTGGGAAGCCGCAAGTTCCACAATTGAACATCTCACACTTTTTGTCAGTTTGTCAGCCACGACTTTATGAAGTTTCATGCACTTTGACATGGAAGACTTTTTGTGTGGGAGAGCAACTTGCCTCCTCAAAATTATTTTTTTGAGTCAAATTTAAAATGGAATCACATCAGTAAACAATGTCTGGTTCCCTGCCAAAGTAGCTGTTAACATAAGGAACCAGGTGCAGAAGAACTGACCAGTATTCGACCAACGGCTGGTGGTTTTTCACCATAAAAATCTAAAAGGAAACTTCCAAAGGAAAAGAGTCTCCCGGCCTCTTCATCCTGTTCCTGCCATTCAGATTCTTGGTGCAGGTTTCGAAATCTCATTTCCTGATTAATTTGTGACATCACAGTGAACCAAGAATATGTCAGCGTACTTATGTTAAAATAAGGACATTTCATAACTGTGGTCCTGTCATGTCAGTTATACAGTTGCAACATATGGGCCAATATCTTGTAACAAAAGTGCTGAGTTTGTATCTTTATATTTGTTGATTTTCACACTAAAAAATGCTAGTATTTTCGTTCTGTTCAAGTTTTCATGTGGACATGGTGAAAACCCTCTGAAGCCACACCTAGATCAAACCAGGACAATGAAAATCTCAACTGAAACCAGACTGTCTTCAGAACCTATACTATGTTTAAGGTCATTAAGACAAAGTGCTATACGAGGCTTTAAAACCAAACCAGCTTCCTGTGCCTGTACTCCCCCACCCCCATTACTTGGTGAGAAACTATAACACCAACCACAAACCAAGTCAGTTTTGGTTGTGGCTGTGAGGTTTGGCAGCTTGACGCAACAAGTCAGTCTCTCCAGAAAAATAGATGATGAAGAAGAAGACCTCTAAAGCTCTTTCTGAATCCACTTGGGATGAATTTTTTTTTGCTCCCTCCTTTCATGTGTGCTGACGTCATCCAGAGGAATACACTGTCTGTTACATAGAGCGGATTTTCCCACCACCCTGCTGTACTTCTGAAGGCAGCTCATTGTGTCCATATCACTCCCCTGACATGCTGGATCTGACTTGATCTCAGCCACTAACAGATGCTGACAGACTCTTTTATCCACCTACTCCACCTTTGTTTTGCTCTTCCACAGAATTACCAAACAATTTACGGGATATCACCTGTGAAACACCGTCACAGGACAAAGACTTCAGTCAAATCATATCAGTTGGATGTTAAGATGAGAAAGATCTGTACAGGGCTGCAAATAATGATTATTTTCATTATCGATTTATCTGCCAATGATTTTCACGATTAAATGATTGATTGTTTAGTCTGAAATGTCAAGAAGTTGTGAAAAATCCTCACCACACTTTCACAAAGCCAAAAGTGCCATCTTCAAATTGCTTCCCCTATTCAACCAGTCTAAAGCACAAAGGCTCTTCATTTACTATCATAAATGACAGAGAAAAGCAGCAAATTCTGGACATTTGTGCTTTGACTGAAACTTAATCAATTATCAAAATAGCTGGCAATTCATTTTCTTTTGATTGACTGACTGATTAATCAACTAATCATTGCAGCTCTAGGTCTGTGTTGATCTGTGACGATTGAGTTATTTTTAAAAAATCTTTAAGTACATGTAGGCTGTTTATGCATGTCTGTCACAATTTTACATCATTAACATTCTGTTTTTGTCAGCAAAAAAGGCTTGAAGCAGCTTCAGATTTATTTATAAAAGCCACCTTTTGCTCTGAGCCACACCACTGTCTCTGCTTTGACCCCCAACATGTTGTTTTGTCAGACCAAAGCGTTTGTAAAGGCCCATTTGTTGATGCCATCACATGCACTAATGTTTATATCTAACTTACAGGGCAATAGGATGCACTATAACATTGGTGAATGTTTAATGGCGTTGTAAAAAGACACTTAGGTTAACTCAAAAATGGTGAGTTCAAACAGTACACGCCACTACCATGAGCAAAATCAAGGAAAAAAATCCCTTTAATTAGTACTTTAGTCCACAAATCTTTAATAGCAAGCACATGAGCAGTTGGTTTATCCGATATTGTTGACCTTTAGCTATAGCCCTGTTAAATACTGTTAATAATTAGGTTGTAATACTAGCTAAAGTAGTTAGCCAAGTTATGGTTTTTACATTTGTAACAGCTACTTTGGTGAGAATATGAAATCAAGATAATGGTCGAATTTTCAACATTAGCATTAGCAAGACGTGCTGTTTGTAAGCTAGTTTTGTTTTGTAATATCAGTTGACAGTAAATACAACCACTGCTAGCTAAGGCTTTGTTTACTACTGTTGTTATATTAGCTAAAGTAGCGAGCCAAGTTATGGGTTTTTTTTCCTCATTTTTGAGAGTTATTTTGGCGAGAACATGAAATCAAGTTAATGACCACTGCTAGGTTATAACATACATTTTCATTTTTTACCCTTTATATTCAGCAATAACTTGGTGTAACTACCAAAAACCATGTACAGAAATCAAACACCGGCTCTACCATTAGATTTACTACAAGAAATAATGCCATTTCACCAAACAGCATAGCTCTGTTGCGCTCTATTTTGGTAATTGATAATTGCTTCAGTCATTTCTCAAGCAAAAATGTCAAACATTTGCTGGTTCCAGCTTCTTAAATGTAAAGACATGCTGCTTTTCTGTTATTTATGATAGTAAATGAAGACTCCTTAGGTTTTGGACTATTGGTTGGACAAGAAGCCATTTGAAGACATCACTTTGGCCTCTGGAAATAGAGATTAGCATTATTTACAATTTATAGACTAAATAATACAAATAAAAGTTGGTTGCAGTCATAATATGAGAAGCAAACCAGCCTAAGAAAGCAGCTTCAAATGAATGACCGAGTCATCCTTCTGTCTCTTCTTTGACCCCCAACATGACATTTTGTCAGACCAAACTTCTTTTTTTTTTTTTAAGGCCCAGTTGTTGTTACTGTCACATGCACTGACTTTTTTCATCTAACCTACAGGCTAATAGGATGCAGTGTAACGTTAGTGGATGTTTAATGGCGTTTCAAAAAGACACTTATCTCAAATATGGTGGGTTCAAATTGAACAGGACGTGACGCCAGCATGAGCAAAAATAATTTTAAAAGAATCACTTTAATTAGCCCACAAATCTTTAATATCAAACACACGAACAGTTGGTTTATCCGATATTGCTGGCCTCTAACTAAAGCCCAGTTTAATACTGTTTATAATCAGCTTGTAAATTAGCTAAAGTAGCTAGCCAAGTTATGTTTGTTAACAGTTCTTTTAGTGAGAACGTGAAATCAAGTTAACGGCCGAAATTTGAATGTTGACCAGCCGTTAGAGCCGTTAGTAAGTTAAGTTTTGTGACGGTAGTTGACAGTAAATACGACCACTGCTAGCTTCTAACATACACATTATACATTTCACTCTCTATGTTCGATGAAACCGCCGAAAACCTAGTACGTGTATAAAACACCGGCTCTAACGTCAGATTATACTATAACAAATAGTGCCATTGCAACGAGCAACCCAATTACATTACGTTCGTTGGGTGACATATGGCAGGTGAGTCCATCCGCTACCTTAGCAATACACTATTGATCAGGCGATCTGATAACGGCACATCGATATAAAAAAAGAATAGCTGCGTCCTGTAAGTGGCAAGTAAAACAGAAGCGGCACTAAAACAAGGAAGCCACACGAACGAAAATGATTTGTGAGACAGCATAGACATGAATTTGGCAAATTAAAATAGCGACAAACATAAACTTACCACATCAGCTTCCGTTCCGTTTTTACACTCTTTGGAAGCGGAAGAAACATTCCTGTTTTCCACGTCTGTGAACGCTGTCTCCCCCTTCGATCATACACAGAGAAAAACGCACCAAAAAGAGGAAGAGCAGAGGTGGCTCGTGTGTTTATCAGCAAAAATTAAAGTGGTTTCACGTGACTGCATGATATCCACGCATTCGGCTTTTGCGTGTAATTGTGTTTTCAGAGTTTGAGTGTCGGTTGGTGTGAGAGCCCCGCAACGTTCAGCCAGACAGACGGAGAGACAGAGAGAGGCGTGGAGAGACTCTCCGGCCTGCACAGTCACATCATTGGTTGACAAACAGTAATCAGATGCAAATTCCTAACCTCTGAATCAGCAGGGGCCAGCCCCCCATGCAACCCCCACCCTCCAGAGCAGGGGATGTCGGTAAATGCGGGGGTGCGACATGTAAAGTGGGCTGGGAGTGGGCAAAAAAAAAAGGTGGAGATGTACTGGTATGAGTGAAAGAGAAGCTGCCCAAAGATTGATGCATCAGCGTAAAGTGACATTTTATTCACAGATGAACCTTTAACTTGACTGTGCCCGTTTAAAACTGCCAACTGTTTGTGCAGATTGTCTACGAATTTATGAAATATAGTTCCCAACAAGTGTGTCACAATATATTTCTGTTTTTTTTTTGTTTTTTTAATCAATTTTGATCATTTAAAAAACAAACAAAATCAATATGTTTATTGTATTTTTATTAAACACAGACAAACAACACAAAGTTATTTTTATACCCAATTTATAGTGTTTGTTTACATTGTTTGTGTACATTTCTTATTTTCAGTTTTTCTGTATTGTTGTATTATAATGCTTTAAAAATAATTTTATTATAATTTCTCTTTGCTTACATATATGTCTGTTCTTAAATTGGAGCAACTGTAATGCAACCCAATTTCACCCTGAGGATTACTAAAGTATGTCTGATTCTGATATCAAAGATTACAAAAAAGAATAGAAAAGTTTAAAAAATAAAGAAATAATCCCACAAGACCAGACCACCCTGTCCCCAGGCAATTCAAAAGCAATCAGTAGGGAAGATAACAACAGCAACAAAAAGATAAAGCTGGTGAAATAAATATAAGATGTGCACACATTAGTACACAGAAATTGAACTATACATGATGCATGTGTGTGCACATGTCAAACATAATTTGTCTCTTATTTGGTGCTTGAAGTATAATTTCTCAGGGCAGAAATGCCCAATATTCTGCAGCTCTCTCAACTGCAATGATCTGATCAGACAGAACAATTCAATAAACATCTACATTTTATTTTATAACATATGATTTAAAAAAATCATTTGATCAAAGCTTGAATCGATATATCAAGAAATTATCTGAAAAATAATCGACAATTAAACTAGCTGTTAGATGCAGCCGCAATGAATCTTTATTTTCTGACTTTTCTTATGTCTTTAGGCTAGTGTTTTGTTAAAAAAAATATTTGCAAGCATTTTCCTCTTCAGACCTCTCAAAATCCTCCAAGTCTACAATATCATTTTAAAAATAAATGTATACAATGTAAATTACAGTGTTTGTCATGGAGCTTGTGGTATAATCGTGTGTTGTGTTTACATTTCTTTTCATTGTTGATTTTTGGTGACGGTCCCTTGGTGAAGAGTCCCTGTTCAGCAGATCGGCTGGATGGGAGAATTAGTACTGTGTTTGCTGTGAAAACTGCACAAGAATAAGCTTAAAAGTGATCTCACCAGCCTTAAATATCACTGACTTGGAGTGTTTAAGCTTAATTTTGTTTTTAGCTAAATATTTAATTTCATGGAGCTTCACAACATTCATTTTGAAAATATGAAGGTGGTAAAATGGATAAATTGAGCTAATGGGAACTCACCAGCACTTACTTCAACTCATCTTTTTAGTTTCACAACAGATGTAGAGCTGCGCTAAATGAATTAATGACTCAAACTGAGATAAACTGATTATTAATACCGAGCAAAGGATAGTAAACTGCTGATGAGAACTGAAGCTGCTGCTCATATTTGAAAAAGACTTGCAGGCTTAACATGAAATAACCAGACAGAATGTCAAATATCTCTCAGTGCCACTGTCTGGTTCTGATGTTAACCATTAAAAACTGTATTCAGCACATTTTAACACATGAAAATTCCCCCTGAGATACTCCGCAGCAGGCATTGCATGTCCAGAACGTCTGTAATCCAACATAATTCAAGACTACACAATTTAATGAGCCCTTTTCCAGATGAATTGAGGTAAACCTGTGTTTAGGTGTCACATAGTGCAGGACTAATTATACATTTGAGAATTGCACATCAGAGTGGAAAAGTGATAAGCCACAATGCAAACAAAGGGCTGGTCCGTTCACACAGACCAAACCATGTGGGAAAAACAGCACATTTTGAAAAAGAAGAGTCTGAAAATAAGCTACAGTTGAATAAACTGCAGCCTTGTCTGTCCTCATCCCACATTGTTGACAGCTCCCAGCAAAGTCACCAGCCATGTCATCTAATTCCACATATGATTTTACACTTTAAAAAAAAAAATGCCCGTGAGTGCTGACTGGTTGGTAGCTGGTAGCAGCTGTTAACTAAAATGAAGAGCTCGAGATATTTAAAACAGAAAAATGATCCTCCCTCTGCCTCATCAGATGTAACGGGATCCAGGAGAGAAGTGGGTACACTGCGCTGACGCAGTGAGAAACAAAATTAAAATCAAACTGGACACTCTGCAGCGATGACAACTATAATTTCACACTTGATATGAGAATAATCAAACACTAATGATGCATTTCAGCAGAACTTAAGTCTTTGCCAGGGTGTGGGCATTACAGGAAATGACTAGTTTTATACCCACAATGATGTAAGCATCAAATATCAAGAGGAAATATGTGATAAAACAGTACACGAGAACAGAAGAAAACAAACCAGCTTTTAGAATCAACCGAACATCCAAAGAAAAGATAAAATGTCAGGTTAATATTAACAGAATTTGCGCTACCTGATGTTCATTTCCCAAAGAGCAGGAGATAAAAAGCTTCCCAGATGCTGATATGAACAAGAGCTTTTTACCCTAAGTACGACAAGTATTCATAGTGTGACTTTGTATTCTAACAGCACATGAATACATAAACAGAAAACCCACAGTTTTCCTGTTTTCATGTAAATACACTGCGTAAATGTTTGACATGCAAATATGACAGTAGTTTGGGTTGTATATTCAAAGTATTCAGCATTTTCTAAATTAGTTTCTTATCTCTGACGTAATGCATGGTTTCATGATAAATGGACTGATGTATTTGATAGGTAAGGTAAAGGTAGAATAAGCAGGGTTTGTCAGCTGCTGTTTGTAAATGCACCAGAAAGATTTTTGAGTGACATTCACAGGTTGTCAAACGTGCACGTATTGGCTTGGTAAAGCATCCCAACAAAATATGAGGACATAAGAAAATACAGGCAGAGGACAGGGTCACTGCAGTGGGTCATAAGCAATGGTTGAGACAGATTATTTATGAGTATATACTTTTTTTTTCCCTTTGGAAAACCCTGCATAGTATGCCTTTAATGGTTCAGTTTATCTTTCAATATGGGGTTGAATTCCTCTCAATTTTTGTTTGAACTTTTGTTGAACTAAGGTACAATGCAAGGTGTGAACAAAGTGATCGAAGACAGACTAAATAGAGCAAAATAGAATACGACAAGCAAAACCGCAAAGTTGACTCATACTCCAATCGAGTCATACGCACTAATTAAGTTTCATTTTAACACTGGGGAAGAACACAAGTTAAGTGGAAATTTTGAGTGTAAAACACTACATTTCCAGCATTCTGGTGTTTTTTTTAATGCACCAATTTGTGCATTTTCTGCATCAAATCATAGAGGAAATGTATTTATTTATATATATTCAAAATATAATGGAATATATTACAGTAAGGCTGTCAGGAAAGTGGTTTGTCAAATTCCTCTGCAATTTTTTATGTTTTTACAGGGGGAACAAATGCAAATTTTCTAAATATTGACAGGGACAGGAAAAAAAAAAAAAAAAAAAAAATCTATACCCATGCTACAAACAAACTTTATGGTCATTCTGTCCAAGTTGGTTGGTTTCAGTTTGTCACTGCTGCTCCTCTTTGTCAGTTCAGGTTGTGTTTATCGTACGATGGCACCACTGAGCTCTGTTAGCGGTTGGTCTTTTGTTGTGAAAACTGTTATATCAAAGTGCTGATTTGCTCACTTCTCTAATAGCTGACAAATGCTGCTAACTGTCATTCCCCCAAACAGCTGCAACAACACAGTGGTTTTTTTTTTTTAATCTTGTTTACTGCCTTATAGAACATCAAACAAACAAACCATTCTGAATTTCTAAAACTATAAACCATGTGTGCATCAAATGATCATAATGGCATTCTCTGTTCTAGCCTGTTTTTTGTACTAGTACGCCATCTAGTGGAAGACATCAGAGTAAAAATCTAACATGACAAAACATAATTTGAGAGAAACACATGTTAATATTCACTCAGCAGTCTCTCAATCATGATTCTTTTATCATGGGCGTAAAATCCTTTGTTAATCTTAAACAAATACTTGTTATTGGAACTTATGTTTCATATTTTGTATTGCTTGTTTATGTATCGAACAGAACTGGTTACTTTTTGGTTTGGTTTTATAATTTAACATCACAGTTTAGCCTCCTTGCAGCCACAGACTTTCAGTGTAAATGTTTCTAAAACTGGAGACTCGATCCATATTATAAAAATGTTTTAGGGCTTTCATCAAATCATTCTGTTGCGTCTTATTTTCTGGATCTGTTTCATCAACATGTTTACCAGATGAATTCTGACACTGACATACATAAACTAAGTGGCCACTTTGTTGAGGACATCTGTACAATCTATGGCAATCCAATACAGCAGCTCTGAGAGATATTTCTAGATTTTTTACCTTATTTACGTACATACATAACAGCATGGAATATAATAAATAAATAAATAAATAAATAAATATCAGGTGTGCCTAATAAAGTGGTAAAGTGGTGAACAACTTTCGTGTTTCTAAATTTGTGTGCACTCGTTCGTAAGTGTTATACTGTTTTGTATTAGTGCAGAACATGGGACACCTGTGCACCGCTACTTAAATTCATGGAGAGGAAATGTGGTCACACAGCAGCCTCAGTAATTTCAGATGTGGATGACAGAGGGGAAGAAGTACATTAACTACATGTCAATCAATCATAATAATCCAGTAATATAAAATCTATAATGATATAATACGAAAAAAAACTCTTGATACTTTAAGTACATTTTGTTGCCAATACTTTACTTAAATAAAATTATAAATGCGTGACTTTAGCTTGTAATTAAGTACAATTAAGGAATGTGATTTTACTACTTTTACTTAGATGGAAGATCTGGATACCTCTTATGACACTGATATTTATAAAATACATGTATATGAAGTTAAGTAAGTTAAAGTTGAAGACTTTATATTCATCATGTTTACCTGCTGTCTGAAAAATGCACAACCAACCCTGACTGCCACTATATGTACCAGAACTGATACATCTATAATACTTCTGTACACACTTGTCACTCTCACTGTTACACTCAAGTCCTCATTTTTAATACAGGCCTATTTATAAAGTGTCAGTGTTGGTACAGTGTTGCTGTTACTCTTGAGTGGACCTGTTCTTCTTGTCCTAAACTTTTCATTGTAGGGGAGACTGGGGGCAATTGTAACACACTCAATTCCTCCAATCAGAACCAGGCTGGAGTGATGACACTTAACTCTGCACATGCTCAGAAGGATTCTGTTTCTG
>JAJHUR010136112.1:0-16762 GCA_027495735.1 Lutjanus campechanus | reverse complement strand
CCCCCTGCCTGCCAGTGCATTGCTGCCCTGCACTAGCTTTGCTGCCTGCTCTTTAACCCCAACACCACCCCAGCATCCACCTGCAGGCTCCGACAGGGGGTTCAAGAATTTGCTCATCACTCTCCTTATCTCTATGTAACTTAAGCTGCGAGGAGTGATGAAGTCGGAGCCTAGACGCCAAACTCAAATCATGTTCTGCTGCTGAATAAACATTCTAAACGTGAGTTGTCTGACTGAACTTAAGTTATGGCCAAAAATGTGTTTTGTGATGTCACTGTGACCTTGATCTTTAACCACCAAAATCTAATCACTAAATCCTTGAGTCCAAGTGAACATATCTGGCAAGTGTGAACAAATTCCCTCACAGCATTTTTGAGAAATCACGTTCACAAGAATGGGTTGACCTGAAAATGTAATGCCCATGGCAACGGCTGTTGCCAGTGTGGAGCAAGACAAAAGTTTTTCAAAAATTGTGAATAACAATAACAACAATAACAAGGGGTTCTTCAGCATACAGTCATGAACGTGCTCAAAGAAAATTAGGCTGATGGTTAGAGTAGTAAGTGAGATTAGCAGCGAACAAGCTGACACTCATATGCACACACACAACTGATCACATGATCTCCACCAGGTGTAAGTATAAGTTAATAACCCTTGATAACATTATAGGGGTAATGTTGCTTCTCAGGTACAAAATGGTCTTAATATCACCAACTGTAAAGTTATGGTCGTGTTAAAGAATCAATGAGAGGTTCTGAAGAAGAAGCTGCAGCATAAACTTGCAACTGTTTGATAACTTACTTACCCCTTTGTTATATCTTTTTTATTCTATCTATTTTATTTTCCCATTACATCTATATCTTTCTATAACTCTAATTCATGAGTTTTTCTTCACCAGGTCCTTAAAGAGAAGAGCATCATCAGCAAAGCAAGAGAAGCACAGATGGAAACATGAGAAGCAGTGTTCATGTTCAGCAGTTTTTGTAGCATTTACTGTATATGACTTGGAGTAGTTACAGGTTTAGTACCCAGGTGATTGCTTCATGATTCTTGATGTCCAGCCCTGTCTATAAAATAAGACAAAGCAAATTATATTTTCTTTTTTTTTTTGTTATTATTATTATTTTTGGGGCCTTTTTGCTTTTAATGATGGGAACAGCTGAAGCGTGACAGAATGGTTTTTCATGCTGATAAAAATGTTCTCATGCGTGCATGCATACTTTTATTTTCAGCCACTTGGTGGTGCCATGTGGTTTTCCTTTTGGTTAACTTGCTGCTCAGCAGTTGTTGTGGTCAGTTGTCACTGCAGTTGCATCAGTGAGTTTGTGCATGATGCATAACTTCATACATGTGTATGTTTAATGTGTTTAACTCTGTAATACTGTATCAAAAGTGTTGATAGACTCTTCAACAGTTTAAAATGCTTGCATCACATTTTTCTTCTTCATCCAAGCAAACAATATTACACCTTGTTCCCTACTGAATGCATAAATAACATAGTATGTATGTTGTATGAAACTGTGTATGTCATCTTTTATTTAATGGCCACCACCTGTGAGTACTGTAATTAATTTGGGTTTCATGTTTATGTCAGTAAACTTATTTTATGTAAATAATTACTTAATGAGCAGACCTAACTTGGTTGGACCATTACTGTGAAATAAATAAATACAATGTTGAACTTGTCTGGTTGGTGTTTCGTTCTGAAGGGACAGGGTGTGTCTTTATGTCTTGGTTCTGTTTCTTTGGTGACTCACTGACCAGTGTCATTTTACTGACACTACACCACTTCTCCTTTCAAAAGAAATGTACATGTACATGATAAACTACTTCAGGGTTTTACTAAGAAAATGGTCAACTGGTCACTTGTTCATTCTAGATGTCCAAAGGGACAAGGTGAAAAAGAACTGTAATTTAAATGGAAATGGACTGTTTTAAATTTAAAATATGGTGACAGATAGAAGAATGGGAGTGTCCGCTGTAAGAGCAGTTCCTAAAAACAGAAGTTGACACAGTTAATCCGCTTGATCATAATGTCTCAACTGACCACAGTCCTCAATGTTTAATGCTCTGAAGAATGTTTCCAAAAAAACAAACATATGATGTATTTTCTGATCAAGAACTGCTGAGGGGATAACAAACAACGTACATGGTGAAAGGTTTGCATGAATCACTGAAAAAAACAGTCAAAGAAAAAAGCTTTTTTTTCATCGGCTTGATTCCACATATTTACATATTTTACATATTTAGGGGCCTACTTCAATACAGTGGCCATATCATTAAAATAGCTATTGTGATTATTTATGAAACCATTCTGCTCTATTAAAGTACAATAATAATGAATAAATTACAGATTTCTCTGTGTTTGACCATTGTTGGAAACATTTCGGATAATGTAAACAACTCAACAATATATCCAGTGCTTTTAGACATGTCAGAAATGTTACATAGCTTAACAAATTACACATTAAGAAATGTATTTGGTTTCTCAGCAGTTACTCAACAAAGTTAATGATTTGTCCTCTGAGTAAAGGCTAAAACTAAGCCCCACAGCAGACAAGTTTTTTGTGTTTGTTTGTTTGTTTTTTGCCCCAGACAGCTGTTTTGTGCTTCAATACATTTTGCCCTCACTACAGACTATAGTTTCGACTCCGCCTGTGCTCTTCTCCGCCTCTGCATGCATGGCAGTTGAACTTCCTCTCCTCATTTCTGTCACTCATGTGTGTAGAACAATGGAGAGACCACAGCCCCTTTATCATACACCTGTGCTGTCTTGCTTAACTCGGTTTGATTCAGCACGTCAGTCCAGCACAGCACAGTAGAGATTTACATCTCAGCAACACTACCAAGCTGTGTGTCTCTGCGAGCGGTGATAGTCTTTAGTCAAGCAGCTGAAAGATGCATGACATTTCATTTCCTTTAAATTATTCACAATAAAAGTCCCCCCCTTTATTTTGTTATTGTGAAGCTTTTATTATAAAGCAGCAAAAACAGGAACTGTGTTTTCATCAGCAGTAACTTAATATGACCTCTATCAGCTGAAAGAAAACATGAAGTAAGTTAGAAAAAAAAGCAGAAACCTGAACGTAAAAACAGCAAGAAACTGAACTTCCAAACACTGTGATTCATTTAGAGCTACACTTTCTCTCTGCTCTCACAACACACGCTTGTTTGAGAAGGGGGAAATATCCCGAGCCCAGTGTTCTGGATGTGGTTGACATATGATGCACCGCAACACTGCAGCGGCAGTGTATTTTAGACTTAACATGGACAAAAAATTTCAGGGCAATCCAACCAATGGTTGTTGAGACAATTCACTAAAAATGAAATTGCCAACCTTGTTCAAGTGCTCGAGGAAACCAACAAAATCGCTACATCCTCTGAGGACCATGAATTTCTGTGTTTCATGTCAGTCCACCCAGTGGCAGTGGTGCCCTAACTTTTTTTTGGCATGCCCCACTTTTGGAAGCTGCCAAAAGAGTCCCCCTACCCCAAAATTTTTAATCAGTCGTTAATAATAACTGGGGATGGAACTGAGAAAGAAGAATTTAGAGATGAATTTTAGTGAAATAAAGGTCAACGGGATAGAAACAGCAAATTCTTGTTAATTTATTCCCGTAACAAAGATCTGTGCATTGAACTTTGTATCACTCTTTATGGTTCTTTAGGTCTTCAGCATCCCACGTGCAGTGGCTCTGCACCCCCCTTGGGGAGTCTGCCCCTCAATTTGGGAACCACTGTATTAAAGAAATGGACCAACTGACAGATGGATAAAATTGTAAAATTTGATAAGAACTGGTAACATCATGAAAATTTAAATGATGTGAGGTTTCATAATTTGTGTAAGCTTATTTAAAACTTGTAGATTTGAAAATAAAGTGACAGGTATGACATGTAGGCTGAAGTGGTCTTTAAAGAGGTGAGACTAAGGTGGGATTTCAGCGTCATAGTCAGTAATGAAAAGGTTGCAGTTTACAGAGAAGTGACGGTAACATGGAAGAACCAAACACGGTTTGGTTAGCAGCTCTTTCGGTGGGCAGCACACTGCTTGTGTTTCACACTGTGGGTTTCTCATCAAAGCTGAACTGTGAACTGGCCATCAGTAAAAGGAAATCCAGACAGTGCACAGACCACATCTGCAGAAACATCATATACTAAGGTGACACTTATCCCAGACATGCAAGTAACATGTGTAGACAGTGGCTACCAGTAATCTCTCTCTCTCTCTCTCTCTCTCTCTCTCTCTCTCTGTCTCTCTCTCTGGTTGTCTACTGAAACCACATTCTTTCACTGCTGGTTGCTATGACGGTCTGCAGCAGTCACAGGGGCTTTGGTTCGTGCTGAAGAGTCTGCTCATGATATCATCATTCTCCTTGCACGCTGACATTATCCCAACTAATCCATTGATTTGAGCTTCAAGACAATCGTAAAATACTGTATATGTTTATGCAAAACATTTCAAATAGGGTAAGACATCATGCAGTCTCAGTTTTTAGCAAAATTTTATAGCAAATCTCAACCTGTGTCAGGGAATTATAACGTAAGTTCCAAGCTGCATTGAAGTCTGAAGTCTAATGTTTCGGTGGGTGTAACGTCTTTAAATTATGTAACCACCTTAATTATATTTCTTCTTTCCCTTTTAAAGAAATAGGCATCCCGTTCAGGCTATCAAAACCATATTTGATGATAATAGTTTTGTGGCTCTACACTCCTATATATACATTTAACACATTTATGTCTCATTAAGTGTGTGAATTTACTTTATTTGGATCATGGTCAGCTAGCAGTCAGCTTACATCCTCTTTTACAGGTGCATTATCATTTGTCTGTGATGAACCACAGACGTGGCCTTGATCTTTGTCACTTCCTTCTGTGTTGTCGAGGCTTCACACAGATCATTAGTTCTGCTTAAGATGCATGCAACTTTATGCCTCATCATGCAAGCTCAGAGGGACACTGCAGAGTGAACAGCAGAGAAAAATGTTTTTATTTACACATTGTGTAGAGGAAAGCACTAAGATGTGTCCATCCTTGACAGATTACAACGGACCCCTGAGCGCAGACATGTAAAATGCCCCCATCCATCCTTTATAAAAGCACGCCCAGACTGAAAGAGACACAGAGTCTCTTTGTGCGTAGTTAGTTTTGTGTCTCCTCGTAGTTTCTTTGTGTAGTTTTGAGTCCCTTTGCTGTAGTTGTGTGTCTCTTTGCAATAAATTTCTGTCTCCTCATAGTTGCAGTAGTTTTCTGTCTCTTTGAACGTAGTTGTTTGTCTCTGTGATACTTTTGTGTCTCTTTGTTGTGGCTTTGTCTCTTTGTGGCAGTTATGTGCTTCCTTGTAGCCATCTTTTTGTATCTTTGCAGAAGTTTTCTGTGTCTTTGTTGTAATTTTGTGTTTTTTTGTTGTTTGGTGTCCCTTTTTTGGTAGTTTTATGTGTCTTTGTAGTATGTCATTGTCATAGTACCATGTCTCTTTGTTGTAGTTTTGCATCTCTTTGCAATAGTTTATCTCTTTGTGGTCATCTTGTTTCTCTTTGTGGCCTTTTTGTGTCTCTTTGTACTTGTAACTGACTTTCAAAAAAATGTTAACACTCACTTAAAACAAACAGTCTGGCACAGGGGTCCTCTGACACCTTGGACCCTGTAGGCCCACTCAGTAGTCCATCTGAGGTCAGGACGGGCTCTGAGTGATTATCCAGGCACTTGTCACATCCTGCCTGAACTACTGCAACTGCTTCCTCATCACAGTCGCTGCTGGTAGTACAGAATGCTCTTTGTCTTCAACCTCACCACATTTGTCTCCCATCGTCTTTACATTGCTCCCTGTTGCAGCTTGAATTTAGTTCAAGACTCAGGACAGTGAACATTATGACTCCTTCCAACGTTTAAGTCATAGTCAATCTCTGCACTCCAGTGCTACCATTGCAACCCTCTGGAAAATTGGCCACGCCTTCTCTTCTGTGAAATCAGGACAGCTTTTTTTAGACTACACCTCAACAATCCTCTCAACACAACCACTGTAGCACAAAACATGTGGTAAGTTGTTTGTCTTACTTTGTCTGTTTGACTTACACTAACACCTCTTACCTCTGGTTTTTGTTAATGTAGTGTACTATATAAGTTTCAATTACATTTACTCTGGGCTAGAGTGAAGCAATAACTACGTTAGCATCTTCTCATCAGGAATATCTGCTGACAGGATGTGGTTTCTTCCTGCTTCAAATGTTTTCAGATGCGGACAGTCCCCTAAAACACAAATTCACACATCAAGCTCCGATATGGTTGTAAATACATTATTTGTTGGTTTGAGTTAATTCATAGCAGGACTGTGTTGCTATAATAGGGGATCAGATCACCAGAGTTCATAACAAATAGTCAACTGAGGCATCATTGACTTAACTTAGCTTTTAAAGTTCATTTTTAACATTCTCTAGTTCTCTATTTGTACTTTCTGATGTGACGTTTTTTGAATTTTTTTTTTTTATCTTGCAGTATATCAGAGCGGGTCAGGCTGCCTCTTCTGCTTCTTCTTTGACAGGAACCTTACTTCCCCCACTCTCCACCCTCTCTCTCTCTGACTCTCTTTTTTTTCTTTTTGTGCTAACTTGTCATGATCGACCAGAAGAGGAAACAGACGTTCTTCTCCCCGCAGAGATGGCTGGTGGGCGCCTTCGTTGCCTGAGTGACCTCTTTACATACACTTCTGTGCTTCTTCTCGGGCTATGTCTCTGTGGTACGTACAACACCGCTCATAAGTTCATGAATCTTTACAATGAGGACTGTTTTGTTTTGTCTTGTTTTGCCTGGTGCCCTCTGTCATGTGCTTAAAATAGACTGCAGAATTTACTGGATGTGTGCATGTCATTTCAGGAAATGACATGTATTCCTTGGAAGGTGCTTACAGTTGGTCTGTCTTTTGTGTTTGCAAAAGCAAGATGGCGTTTAAATAGCACCTGATTTGTGAGCTCATCAAATTTGAAGAAATGAATTCAAGGCACCAACTTTTCAACATTAAAAAAAAACTGTAGTTGTTCTCCTGATATGTTCATGGTGCTCAACATTTATTGAAACCTTTGTCAGTAATTATTATTTCATGAATAGGTAACCTCTTATGTCTTCAGGTCTATATTTGTGGATATGCTCTGCATTTTTTGGTGCACTGTGTCAGCAAATTTCCTGCTGCATCTGCTTGACTACAAGCTTTGAAATCTTGACGCAACTCAGGGACGGGTCATTCGTTCTGTTTAGGTCGCTTCCTCTTTTTTTTTAAGAGGATTAGTTATATTTTATACTACTATTATATACTACTAGCAGTGTGTTCTGATAAATATAGTTGGTCATGTACAGTAATTGCTTAGACAGGAACAAGGGGGTGTGGACCTTGTCAGAATATTTGCAGAAGAAGAGGAGTGCATATATGTGTTAAAAAAAAAACTCACCAGTGTTCTATTTATATTTCACACATACAAGCCATCGATATTTCATTACAGTGTAATTTTTTAGTTACCAAGCACATAGACTCCAGCGCAACATGGGGAGGTGGACTCTGTGTTTACACTGATGGTGCCTGATTTGGTTGGATTTTGATTTTATTTGCTCACACATACATAAAAGATACTTGATATATTCATAGATCGTCACAGATCAAATGTGATGGGGATGTGCAAAAAACCCTGAGAAGGGCTTGATCAGGGCTCTCTCTAGTGTTAACCTAAGAAGACAGACAAAAATTAAACATTTTAAAGCATATGCTTGCACACATTAGTACCAATTTATATACAATAAGTACTCAAAGTAATTTAATGACTAATTATCAGTGGATTGCTTACAAAGATAAAAATAAACATAAAAAAACATCTGTGTTCATTAACAGTGTTTAACTCTGAAAATTAAACTGTGAAACTGTGATTGAGACGTTTAACAGATAGGAGGCCTGAGTTTACTGTTACTTTGTGTTGAATACTAAGGAAATTGATCATTGAAAGAGTGCAAACCATGAAAATATGAATAAAGAATCCTGCAACACACGCTATACTATTACAACAATTTGTAGCGTGATAAACACTGATTGCTTATTTATGGAGACTAAAAATAGGTACAAGTTTAGTGGAATGACTCACTCACCCAAACAGAGTTACAGTAATATAGCTAAACCATACCATACAATAGAAGAGTTGTGACCTCAGTGTTTTTTTAGGAATGAACAATAATATCGCAATAAAAAAAAAAAGTTTCAATACTGTATCGCACTGTGATGATATCTACCGCAATTTACCACGATGTAATATGGTTAAATATTTATTTCATTATCTTTATTTTATTGTATAAAAGGACTGCTACATACATAATACTTTTTTTTTTTTTTGCAAATGCTACTTTTACATCATTTCATCAAAGAAGGAGAGCAGAAGCATTGCAAGTTAAAAGGAAAATAATAATATTATTAATTTTTATTTATGGAGAATGGTCAACATTCCCCCAGCCAGACACCAAAAAGAACAATATTAAGCGATAAGTTGTTCCAATCTCTTATCTTGAAGAGTTCCTGATTTAGAATTTTAGCTATTTCCGAGAGATCTTCGTGAGAATAATATAAAAGACACTTGTGACATCTGCAAATAATACCTTAAACTGTTAAAAATACATCATAAATACATAACAAAAATGTGAAATAATAATGACCCAAGACCTGATCCCTGAGGTGATATTGTAAGAAACAAATAGTTTTCTGTCATTATGGTAACTTGAAAACCAGAGCAATGCAGATTTTTTAATTGTACTTAGAGAGTTTTTGAAGAAGAATCTCCTTTTCATTCTCAAAAAGTCATTTCCTAGATGCTAAACTTTTCTAAATGTAAATGTGCTGTGTGTATGACAGGAAGGGACTTTCACTTTTTTGTGCAACCCTGTGTTTTATAATGATAAATTACCTTGATACCTTGATAGTAATCGAGTGTTTTTGCATTGGAAAAGCTTGTGAGAGCTTAACAGTCATTTATCTAAACACAACATTCACACACAACACGACAGCAGAAACAGACCAACGTTTCCTGAGTAGCCTCCACCGGTAGTAGCATCATTGACCGAAAGTAACAAAGAGTTCTGAATAAAAGCTACAGTGTGACATTTGTCACTCAGGTCAGAATGTGTGGTTGCATTGCTTTTTCTTTGGAAAATCTCTCAGCTGTTTCTGCAGTTTCTGTTCAACACCTCTCACCTTTTTTTTTTTTTTTTTTTTTTTTTTTGTATTCTGCAGGTTCAATAGGCCAACTTGACGTCACATAACTGACATTAGTTTTTGATTTCTAAATTCTATTTTCAGTTTCACACAGGAATTGGCCATTCATTAAGCCCCGCCCTCCTTAGTTACTGATGTTACGTCTGCCAAACTTTCCACTCTCACACTGTATTTATGCAGTCTACAGTGATAATGGTGGCAGGTTTAATGTCAAAATTGGGAGTAATTGATGAATACATGAGGTCTGTGATTCCGTAGACAAGCAAACAAAAGCACTCTCTCATTTCTACCTGATGACCGGGGATTTTGTCAGCTAAAAATAATAACTCACAAGCAGATTTCATAAGTGTAGCTGGATGATGTAAACTACTACTAACTGGACATGAAGTCAACTGAGAAGTCCCCGGCTGACGTTTCAATGTTTCCATCAGACACATTTTAAAACAAGGACCCTGTGAAAACTTATATGTAAAGTATAGCAGCTGCGTACATGATATAATGTTAATGCTAAATAAGGCTAAGGCTAGCTTACATCACAGCAAACATTGGTCTGATGGTGAAATATGGCAGGTATATCTACATGACAGACGACACAAATACGCTCACTAACGTGGGAAAAGGTAACTCGGGGACTCAATAAGTGCTTATTGACCTTAAAGCTTTATTCCACTTTACATGATAACCCATTCAGTATGTACTCACCCCTATGCCAATGTGAGGATGGGTGAAGGTCTTCAGTTCACAAAACAATTCTGGAGTTTTAGGAGAAACAGGGTAGCAGCCTCATCCATACAATGGCAGTGAATGGTGACCACGGATAAAATGTTAAAAATAGCACACAAAACAAACACAAAATGTCTCCATCCCGCTCGTGTGGTGTAATCCAAGTGTCCGCGAGCCGCGACATTAAAATTTAACTGCAAAAGACGCCATTTACACCATGTTTTTAGCAGAAATGTCAACTGTAGCATGTAGCCGGTAGGATGTAAACATGGCGTCAATCTCGTGAGACTTCGTATATCTCTTAGTGGACGCACGTGTGGAAGTCTCATGTGGAAGAAGATCAGCGCCATGTTTACATCCTACCGGCTACATGCTACATGGACCAGCCAGACCGTGACTGCAGAAGACAGCTGAGATGAGTGCTTAACTAACCTGGCTTACACCTGAGACAGTGCGCTAGAATCAGATGCACCATTGTTGACCCACTTTGACTCTTCATCAGCCCAAATCCTCTTCTTCAAACCCCCACAGAACGCAGATGCAGTGGTGTCTCACAAGTCTGGCTAGAGGTAAAGTTACTGCAGCTAGTAAGCTTGTGTTAGTTAGCCAGGCATGCTAACGTTTGCAGCTCATGTTAGAGCAGATGCAGATGGAGTTAAATCCATTTACCCCACCTGTGCTCTTGTGTTTCACGTTTTTGAAAGATAACAAAAACCATCCACCATCCAGACTCTTGAAACGCTGAAGATTGCTGCACACCACTTCACCATGTAGAGAAATAGAAAGCTTGACAGCACTAGTTACAGGTGCTAACCTGTGATCAGACAGGTACTGTTTGGGACCGGGTGTTCTGAAGGGTCACTTCTAAAAATGAATTCCTTTTTTCTAAAGAAGAAAATAAGTCCCAAAAACTCCACAACAATTTTAAAAAGTATGACTCATCAGAACTCATCAGATCCTCCCCGCTGGTAGATAATTGAGTCAGATGACTGAAATAATTATTTATGGTTGGGGAAAAGTCTATGTCATGGTTAAAGGAAACCACTGGTGACTGTTGACAGGAGGTGACAGGACACAAAAATAATCTTGTCTGCTGGTAGCATGTCACGTTATGTCACGTCATGTTTTGTTAATGTCATCCCATGTAATGTTTTATTTTATTTGCAAGTTTATTTGTTAATGAAAAAAAAACATCATAACAGGTTACATTAACATGATATTAACATATGATTTCCAACCAAGGCTAA
Source organism: Lutjanus campechanus (assembly GCA_027495735.1). Taxonomy (NCBI): domain Eukaryota; kingdom Metazoa; phylum Chordata; class Actinopteri; order Lutjaniformes; family Lutjanidae; genus Lutjanus; species Lutjanus campechanus. The sequence continues at coordinate 5,554 of JAJHUR010136112.1, read as the reverse complement.
TTTTCAATCCCTGTCACTGCTGAGGCCTTTCTACTTAAAAAATGTTCTGACATATCATCATTACCAAGAGTACATTAGTTAAATTGAGCACATAATAAATAGTCTCATACATGTGATATGATAAACTTCCAATATTTACATCACATTACACTCATTTTACATGTGTTATGTATGTGTGCATGTTTCCTAATTCATGGCAATATGTATAATATTTAAGGTCGTGTGTGTGTGTGTGTCCTCGTGCATACATGCACATATTTGGACCCAATATGCATTTGCTCAGTTACTGTATATACAGTTTTCTGGTACTTTTACTTTACTTTTGTACCATAACTTTATGAAAATTTTATTCTACTACATTTTTCAAGAGTCCAAGGATTCAAAATCATTTATAATCAGAATACAACACAGGGATGTACAATGAAATTAGAGCTTTATACACACAAAATACAACATGATAATTAATTAAATTCTGAATGGAATACAAAGGATACAAATACAACCATTTATTTGATCACTTAAACACCATTCACTTTACAGATTCAGATTATTAATACAAAATATAAATTAAGCATCCTTGGCAACATGTGCAGTCCTCCCTTTGACTCACAGCTCTGCTCACTCATTGAGCGAGACTACAGACTGACGTGGAAAAAAGCAGCAGGCAACCAAGTAGTTTGTGACAACAGCAGATCTGTAGTGTGTAGCTGCCACATGTCAAGCCCAGTAGAGGGCAGCAAACAACATACAATGATAGCAGGATAAGTAAAAAAATTTTTCAGAGTTCTCTGAACCTAAACTTGTATTAAAAGGAAGATATTAGCCACAAATGCAATTTCAGTTTCCAAATTAATACACAAACAAAAGACAAGATAGCACTGGTCTTTGGAAGTCCTATGGGGATGATTTTTTTGTCCCACCCACTGTTAATCTAAATGTGATTGGTTAATTCATCTGTCACTTTCAAAACAAAAACTCAGGCTGTGGCCTTTTGTCCTGGTGATGAAATCTTAACCAATGAGTGAGCCAGCTCTAACCTTTCTCTGCCTAGAGACAACAACAAAAAAATCTGAGAGAATAGCTCTATTTGACTGTTTTCAGGACAGTAATTGTTTCATTTCTGAAGCAAACTTGATAGAAAATGAAGTTACAATTAGAATTAGAAGAGAATAGCCTAATAATTAAATGAAAGAAATCAGGTATATTTAATTATAATGTTAGACATGCTGATATTTCTGGCCTTCTCTGAAAGGGTAAAAAGTCCTAAAGGTTCCCTCTGCGACCCCCAGACTGTAGTGAACATAATCCAGGCAGGAGTAACACTTGCCATTACAATATAATTATGAAAAAAATTCAGTAATACGCAAACATTGGGTTGGAATGTGTGAACGCCATGTATGTTTGGTGTCACTCTTTACTATACGTTTACTACAACATGTTACACATCAGCCCTGGAGGCTGTGGTTACAGATAAGTTAGTCCTGTTTTGCTCTCACTCTGTGAACACTGAAGACAGTCTCCTCAAATGCTCAACTCACTCTCTGTTGTTTGCTCTTGTGTTTCAGATGTGGAGGCCTCCAGTTGTCCACGTGTCATAATCCATAAAAAAGTTGGAGACACAGCAGAGTTTTCATCATGCTTACCAACTGAAGGGGTCACTGTGGCAACATGGACATATAGAGGGTTAACAATTGTGAGAAGTGATAAGGTTGTTTCTGCAAACCATCAGTTTAGGGGCAGATTAAAACTAAACCACACAAACTTTAGTTTAACAGTGAGATCACTGACTCTCCAAGACTCTGGTGATTTCAGTTTTCTCTCTGAGGCAAATGACAATCAAAGGCCAACAGTCACTGTCACTCTGCAAGTTCACGGTAAGACCTGTTTTATTAACCATCTAACCTAATGATTGTTAATAAAAAATAATTTATTCTTAATCAATTAATTTATTAATTCATCCAGAACAAGAATTGAAGCAGATATAACTTATGAAGAGGTTTTCATTATTTGCTTGTGTTTTCTGTGCTCTCTGGACTAACAATATTTAACATTAATGCTAATATTGGTAGTGCCAATTGTGCCAACATAAATGGATATAATGGGATGCACAGTTGCACCTACAAAAATGAAATGCTGTCATATTTTCCTGATCTCTGTCTTGTTCCCAATCCATGAATTGAAACACAGCTGTTTACCTTCATCATTTATAAATCCAAGAGAAAAACTGTCACTCCACTATTGTTAACCCTTTTTTCTCTGTCTTTCTCTGTGTTTTTCAATGAAGGTTGAAGGTTCACAATAATCTTACCAAAGCCTCAAGATAAAATTTTATTTGTACATTTAATTTAATAGTAAATGCTGTAGCAGACATTATAATTACATAATTACAGATTTGTGTTTTTGAAAGAAACAAAGAAGACTAATCAGATTTGGAATAGAGATTAATAACAGAATTTGTTCAGGGAAACTAGATTTAAGGATTTTTACTGATGTAAATTTGTTTTGTGGGCCTAGTACTGTCATCTATGCATTTGTTGGTGGTTTCATGAACATATTGTAATGGAGTTACTAAATTCAGCCCACTGCAATGTCTAAGTAAAGCTGTCCCTCTCTCTCTCTCTCTCTCTCTCTCTCTCTCTCTCTCTCTCTCTCTCTCTCTCTCTCTCTCTCTCTCTCTCTCTATCCCGACTGTCTTGTTAGAGCCCATAACAAAGCCACCTGACCTGACTTATAATTTCACCTGGCACTCCTCAAATGAATCCTGTACATTTTTGCTGGAGTGCAGTGCCCCTAACAACAATGTCAGCTACAACTGGGCCGTGAGAAACCAAACCAGAAGTGGCTCCAGGCTGCAGTACATCCTCAGGGAGGAGGACGGAGACACTGAATTCACCTGCACAGTCTACAATGTTGTCAGTAAGATGTCAAAGTCTCAAACTGTGAAGTGCAGTAACGAGACAAAAGAACCACCAGGTGTAACAGGTATGTGCAGAGAAGTGATTAGAGATTATTAGTGTTGAATTCATGAGCTTGTGCTGCTGTTCACTGATTAAAATATTCGCCTCTGCATGGCTCTATGAACCTGTGTGTGTCGGCCACCTCACTGAACTGCTGCAGCTCGCACACATGTGGTGTTCACACAGCAGAGGCGGCAAAAATACACACAATCTGTACTCAAGTAGAAGTACAAAAGCAACTTATTTACTCAAGTAAAGATGAAAAAGTACAGTTTCTGAAATGAGCTCAAGTATAAGTGCAAGTATAAATGTAAGGTACATTTCTACTAGCTGTCTCTGTTCTTACTTTTATGTAGTTTTATCTTATTTATATGTCTTATGTCTTTTTCATCTTTCTAGTTTTTCGTCCTGTTGCATCTTTTATGTTGTTTTTCATCTTCTTACTCCTCTTTTGTCTTTTTACATCTTTTTTGTCTTGTTACAGTGTTTATGTTGATTTTTATCTTATTACATCCTTTTCATCTTGTGTCTTTTTTTGTCTCCTTATGTTTTTTTTTTGTTTTTCTTTTTTGTCTTGTTACATATTTTATGTTGTTTCTTCATCATCACTGTCTCAGACAGCCATTCTCATTCAGAGTGTGTATTTTCAGTGCAGTGGGCTTTTATTTTAGGATAATAGGCTTAACTTTGACAAATAACTGACAGTTATAGACAGCTGATCAACTTATAGTGGAAGTCTCGTCATCACTTGTTATTGTCAGATTACAAGGGTGTGTGCATCCTGCGGTCTTATGGCGCTCCTGTTGCCTGCTTGTCTCTGCTGTGTCTGGGGCAGAGTGGGCGGGGTAAATAACTCGCTTCAACCATAGATTATATCTCAAACAGGATTACAACTCATTAAATGTACAGCCCATGGCTTTAAGTTGCAGTGCTCATTTTTGTACACACAATGGCTACAGTATTGCTCCTTTAAATTACTTTTGCAATTAGTTTGTATAAAGCTTTCCATTAAAGATATTTACGACTCTGTTCTGAGTATCTCAAATGTTAATTCCAGATGTTTCCATTCAAATTGTGAAACTCACATGTAAAACAATGCCTTTACTTCCTGATAATTTAAGATATTTAGATTTCCTGTTTGAGCTTCTAAAACTCAGTAGAATGCAGTTATAGAGTTATGACAGGTCACGCCAACACACTGATGAAGGTATTAACCAAAACACTTTACTTCGTGTTCTTATGTATTGCAAATAAGTCGACATCAAATGAGAATTCTAAAACTTTGAAATTTGGATTGTGACACAATTTGCTTCTTTTGTAATTCACATTAAATAAACAACTTCTGGTGTGTGGGTTAGGTACGATATCTGATGTGAACCTGATAAATAATCTCACAGCTAGAGGATGTGGAGACCATAGAGATAAAGATAGAGAGGATGTGCAGATCATAGTGATATAACCAATGATTTGTTCAGGCAAAAAGCAAAGTGAAAATAATAATATATACTTACACTGTAGACATATATGTTATGAACATATAAATTAACCCCAAAGCCTGTCAATATGTCTTGATAATAAACTTGCATGTATAAATTTAATAAATATCGTTAAAACATAGTTGCAACATATGATACCATGTAAAAATGCATTACACAGTAGGGATGCAATGATTAATTGATTATTAATTTATTATCAAGTTAACTATTAAACTAGCCAGCTATTTTGACATCAATTAATTTTTTTTAATTTTTATTATATAGATACTTTTAATATACAGTCACTATTTATACTGTCTATATTCCTCATGCTTTTGACTTTATTATTATTTTATTTTATTTTATTTACTTTATTCTTATACTGTTCATTCTACTGTTTTTTACTGTTTTATACTGTTGTTTACACTGTTTTATTCTACTTCTATACTCTTATTTATTGCCTCCATAGCATCCAAAGGGAGTCACAAACATAATCTTATTGTACTTGTGCAGTGACAATAAAAATATTCATTGAGTATTTGAGAATATTTTATTGCCATGTAAGTAACATACATGGCAACATCACTATCATGTATTGTATTTCCCCATGGGTCCTCTTTTATTAATCGAATTTATCCTTGCACCACTGTGATCACTATTTCTGTTTCTCAGTCATGATAATAATAGTGATAATACCATCATTTGCAGATGGCCCAGAAACATTTATAATTCTCATGGCTGCAGCAGGAGGAGGTTGCCTAATTATCATCATACTTGCAATACTGGTGGGTGTTTGTTACTGCAAAAAAGGTCAGTCAGGTAAGAAAGGCTATGTTCAATAGCAGCATATGCATTTTTAACTTCATAATGTAACTATGCTTTCATGTTTTTTAATGTATGAATGATGTATTTTTCTTTTGCTTTGTCTCTTCATTTCACCAGGGAGTGACTTAAATGATCTCACCGTGTACGCTGACATCTCTGAAGTTACGAGTGAAAACGTAAGTGTGCTCTGTGCAGTTTTAGTAGAGGGTCTGTGCTTTTTTCAGGGGGATCAAATGCATGTTTTACCCACTTTGCTGTTTCTTGTTCCATCTCTCTGTAATGCAGGAGTCCTCTACG
>JAJHUR010136111.1:0-11487 GCA_027495735.1 Lutjanus campechanus | reverse complement strand
AAAAAGCGGGAGAGAGTTTGGGGCATTAATTCCAGCCAAACATATTTGAGGAAACAGTGGAAAAAGCGCCCACACGCTTCGTGGCCACAATCGCACAGCTTATCTTTACAGTTTCTGGAGTTCAATCTCTCGATAGAAGTTGAACATAGTCGAGATTAACTGGGCGCCAAAAGAGCATGCACATGTAAAGTGGTAAATGATACACAAGTGAAACAAAAAGCAACAATCATTCAAAAGAGAGGATTAGTGAAATAATTATTCCTTTACAGTCATATACATCGCCTGCAGCTTTGCAGCGAACATTTCAGCTCCTGGTACCTGTTGATAGGCACAACATTAGGGAGCAACAATGCTCAGAAGACAAGAAAAAAAAAACTGGCTCTGGTTCCTGGGTCTAACTCCAGTCTGGTCTCCAGAGGAGATGGCAGGGATTAAGTGAATGATCGTCTCTTTTTTTTCTTTTCAGAGGCTTTATTTGGTAAAAGCTTTAAATCACGGGGGTATTCTTCTCACCGTGCCTTCTTTGATGTGTCCAGGCCACCAGGCAATGGCAGGCTCCCTCATACCCCCCTCAAAAGTGGTCTCCTTCCCACAGAGGAACGGCCCGTTGCTGCCACCTGAGGAATCAGAAGCACAGAAACACACATATGCAGGACAGAAAAGGGTATACATAAGACTGGCATGACATCCTTATAACCATGACATGTCAGCTCTCATGAACATGAATCTTTATTGATGTTTATGACTGTTGTCATTACGTATCATTCAATCAATTATGTTATTTTTAATGCAAAGCTGACATTGTTTGATATGTCTTTGTTATGACAACATCATAGCAGATCTAATAATCAAACTTAAAGCGACTGTTTAGCTTTATGTGTTAACATTACATTAAACTGTCATATGTGGTTGGTTTAGACTTCAATGTAGATGAGCCCAGAACATGCCATACTGAAGTACAGGAAACAGGAGAGGAGAAAGTTGACTGAGGCGCCAAGCTTGCTCAACTGTCATTGGAGGACAGAGCAAAAAGGGGCGGGACTTTGGAAGAGTCAATTCTCTCAAACTCAAGTAAAGTGGTAACATTTGTCATAAAGATGACATTAAATGTTATTTAATGACAATTTAATGACAGAGTACAGTGAGGATATCTATAGAGTTTCCTAAGTCTCTGGACAGACAGCTAGCTGCACTTATTGCTTAAATAGGCTAACCGTTAACTGCTATTAACTGCTCCAGGCGCTCAGCTCAGTTAGCTGTGCAGCTAGTGTTGCTGTTAGCTGACTCAGCCCTGGTGTGGGATGAGCCGAACCGGGCAAGCAAAACACCTGGGTCACGTGTCATGTTGTTACTGGTCTTTAGCTTTGACAATTAGGCCTGCTATGGCATGTTTATGACAGGCTATGCGTGTTTTACTTAATGTCAAGTTGTAATAACAAAGATATTGACAGGTTATGTTGTCTTGTTTTTTTTCAAGCTGTCGTAACAAAAACATCTCAAACAATATCAACTTTGTTTTAAAAATTACATAACTGATCAAATGACACTTAAAGTGTGACCCCAACTTGATTTCACAAACTGCATGTGTGATTGAATTGGACGCCTACTTTCACACGGGCCTGACATTACAGCAGCTCCGTTGTCTGAGGTGAAGAAGACAAACGTATTATTTTCAATGCCCAGGGTCTTCAGCCATGACAAGATCTGACCAACGCTGTAGTCCAGCTCCATCACTGCATCACCATACCTACAGAACGCCGACAATCAGAGAATATATCAATCCCCATTATGAGAAATACATTCATTTGCAACCCTCTGCATCAGTAATAAATGAGTTTTTAAATCAGGATATAATGTACCGGCCTCGCTGGCTCTTCCCTAGGAAGCGTTTGGAGGCGTAGACAGGGGCATGAGTGGCGTCAGCTGCCCAGTAGAGGAAGAACGGCTGCCGGGCCTTAGTCTGACGGAGGATGAAGTCAAGACCTTCCTGTAGAGGTGGGAGGTGCGTGAGAGCGTTACAACACTGTCAGTGCAGATGTCAAACAACTTACTGTGGCTTCATTCACAGTACTGCTGCTCACTGGTATACCACATGTGAGCTCCAACCATGCTTTGAGTATGCAGCAGAGGTGGGACCAAGTCACAAGTAAGTCAAAACAGGCAAGTCCCAAGTCCTAAACTTTGACTTTCGAGTCCTCAACAAGTCATGATGTACTCCTCACCAAATGTAATGCTATTTTAACAGTAAAGACTCAACTTAGTGTTCTTTGTGCAACTTCTGATGTCAAACAAAGTTTGAAGCATCTCTGTTTGTAATTTCAAACTGCACATTTTGCATACTGATTTTTTGTTTTTGTTGAGCACCTCATAGTTTCTTAGGTATCATTTTTTCTTAGAGAAGTAACTGCAGTAAAGTAATATTAGTTCTCATGGTTCACTCCTGCAACTTGATTTGATGCTGTCGAACTGGTTCAAACAAAGCTGACCTGCAAGTTTATTTTGATTTTGTCAAGTCGATTCTAAAGTCATCAATTTGTGAGTGTGTGAGTCCACACCACTCTTATGTAGCACACTCAGTTGTCGGTTTATTAGGTACATCAAGCTAAAACTAACGCCGTCCAATACAAGTGTCCTGCAATAGACAACATAAAAGGTATAATTTGTTTAAACTGCTCAAACAAAACTTTTGCACAATAAAAGTGTAGAAACCATTTCTGGAGAAAGGTTGTTAATTGCTGAGTTTCATTCTAAAGTTATCAAATACTTAACATTTTAGTAATGAGACTCAACAGTCATCTATCTTACCATCCTGTTACTGGCCAAAGTTTCCCGTATGGACTAGATTTTCTACAGGCTGAAAACAGAGCCAAGAGGAGGAGCAGATGTCTAGTTCTCTCTCAGATCACTTGAATTACATTATGCTGAAAGGTTATTATGGAACTTTTGCCCAGTGACGCCAAAAATAAACTGCCTATCCCAACTTTAACTGTGACAGGCATGTCAAATGAGGACTGTCATCAAGCTTCTGTATTTCTGCAGATGACAAATCCAAATTTAACAATCAGAGCTGCAAGCTTGCATTTCAAAGTTTTGCCTTTGTTTCAATCAGCCACATTAATAGCTGCACAACGGAAACCAGTCTAGTCCCAGCAGACATGCTAATGTGAGCTTTACAAAGCTCTACTTGACAGATCCGTCCTCTTCTTCTGATGACATATTACACCTCTCAAGCATGCAGCGTGTCTCTGCAGGCTGCTTTTGATCCCTTCAGGAACAGAATGGGAGGAACTGACGTAGGCAGCAGAGATAATCAAGACGAGCGTGCACAAAACTCAACAATCACACTTCTGCTGGTGAAAAGCACAGTGATGATCAAAGGCCAAAATCAGGCTTTAATTGCACTTTTCATTTGTTAAATAGATGATTTATGTTCTTGTACTTTTATGTTTTGATGAGACAAAGACAATGTCCCACTCTGTTGGACAATTAACTTATATTCTGTTTCATTTCATTCTATTCATTTCAATTACTTGCTTTACAAAGGAAACTGTGAAACTCTGCTCCACTGAAACGGTTGTATCATCTGAGACAGAGACAGCATGTGAGCCTCAGCTTACCATCAAGTAGATCTGTGTGAGATTGGACTCTCCAGTCTTCCTGTCAATCTTGAACTCCTCATAGTATCTGGAAAACAAGAGGGTTCATTAAACAAACACTGATTATTATTAGCCCAACTGATATGGGATTTTTGAGACCGATGCAGATATTGATTTTAATGGGAAAAAATTCACGGATTGCTGATAAGGTGGCCAATATGGTGAATTTTTAGACCTTTGTATGTGCATTGTGCTCAAATATGACTATGCAAAGGTAGTCAGAAGTAGAGCTGAAACGTTTAATTGATTATGAATCGATTATTAAATTAAATTAAATTAAATTATTATTTAGCCAGCAACTCATCTGAATACTTGCTGAGACCACACCACGTCTTCTCTCCTCTCCTTATTCAACCTCCTGAAATGATTCCTTCACAGTGACCTGACTTTATTGTCAGGCTTTTCAATCTGCCTCTAAATTGACTGAAACCGCTGCAAACAATATCATCAAGACAATGGAAGCAAATTTCCCTCAATGCGGACTGTGTTTGCAGGAGATTTTGGTGGAAGACATATTTGGGAAGTCTCGGCAGAGCTGAGCTGAGGGAACTGTTATGAGGCGTTGCTGAAGCGTGGCGCGGCGAGCAGAGAAGCAGTGACAGGCATCTCTCTTTCTTACGCTTCACTTCCTCCAGGTGTCTCCGCATACAGCCAACGCAACCTGCCGTCTCTAGAGGGCGTGTGTGTGTCTGGGTGCGTACGTGTCTGTGTGTGTCTGTGTGTGTGCGTGCGTCTGTCCAGGGCCCAGGTATGCAGCGCTGATTAAACCCACGGCTAAGCGAAAAACACGCCCGGCTGCCAGTTCCAATGACCCTGAATACACATATGGCTGTTTTGGGGAAAACAAATGGGCGGAAAATGGAATACACAAGCACAGCTGGTACAGAGAAGGAAGAGGAGGGGAGACACTCAGCCAAACTATTCCTCTGAGTCATGTGGAAAGAAGATTTTTATAGATTCTCAGCCTCTGTATCTGTCTGCTGTTATGTATATCTGAGTGCTGGAGTGTGATACTACCTGCCAAGCATCTCAGAGTTGTTGTAGACGGGGATGTTGGGTCTGATGCTGCTGTTGTAGGGACCAAAGTGGCAGTTTGGTGCACCAAACCATTCATCAAATCCATTCTCCAGAGGCAGGTACTGTGGTCTGTGGCCCAGATGCCTGCAGTGACAAACAAAGTGCACTCACACACAGGGCTGCAAAAATTGATGGTTGTCATACCATACTTTTTTTTTTTGCTTATTTCCAGTATAGAGTTCCACTGTATTAATTTTATTTGAAAAATACTGAATTCTACTTAGAGGGATTATTTTTTTAAAGGTCCCACTTAATTTTCTTTCTCAATGATATATTTTATTTCTCCTATTTATTTTCAAAGGGGAATCTTTCTACTTCAGTTTAAAAAATGGTTTCAAATTTTAAAAGTTTCCTAAGTGTATGTTCCACCAAAAACCCCTATATTTTCATTCCTTTAAGCATTACTGTTAATGATAATGTAGCCTAGCATGGCAGAGACAAGCACCCAGGTATCTGTATCCAATGACGATATTTGACTGCAGAGTGTGAATAGTCAATGTGGCTATCTACACCTGCATGGCATTAAACCTAACAAAGTACTTTTGTTGACTAAATCCAACCAAACTGTGAGTGAAAACTGAAAATAATAATTAAAACTGTAACTAATAAGTCTAAAAATAAAAGCTGACTCTAAACTCTATGCTCCCATCCAAGTGTTCTGTGCTTAACCCATTCATCCACCACAACTTCTCATCTACAGAGACTTTGATGGTTGTCATACCATACTACATATCATACAGCTACTTACCAAATAGCTGCAGGGTACCTTTTCTCACCTGGGTGCAAGTAAACACTATGTAATAACAACAATTGCATAATACTTTGATACCTGAGACAATTATCATATCATGAAGATCTAATGCTGTTGCAACCTTACTCACACTGCAAGATCAGTGAGACTGAAGGATTCTACTTGACTTGCAGGTTTAAATTTAAATCATAACTAAAAATCAAGTATACTTGTGCTACCACTACTACAACTACTACTACTGCTACACACTATTAAAGTACAGTATATGAATCGAATTGCAGAGGCTTGAAACTAAGAGACAGGTATGTATCACAGCAAAGTTGTGTGTTTGATGGTAAACTTCATAGGTTAATACAGAGCAAAAACAAAAGGGAGATAATATTGTGTGTGATATATTACCTATTCCAAACAACTTTCAGCTCTCTGCATAAAGATTTTCACACCACAGTGAACGGAATGCAAATCACTGAATGCCTCAGGGACAATGCATTCAAAATCTAGTATAAAATTATTGTATACCATGGAAAATGATCATCAATGATAAGTATGCATGATTAATTAAGGATTAAATTTTGGATGCATGATATTGGATTTTTGCCAGTATCAAATACTTTCAAACTCATTTTGGCCCACTGTTAATGCTGATACCACATTTATACTTATTTTTTTCCATCTAATAGCTGAGAACATCAATGAATTAACATATTATTATGCCTACTCTTATTGGAATGGCCCACTGGCAGATGCAGACATATTCACTAGGCAATATAAGAAAACCACTGCTGACAGTTTCCTTCACTGGTGCCTGTTACGCTTTGGTCTTCACAGATTTGTTGTAATACTCAGGATATTGGTTCTTAAGATGAGCAACTAAGTTTGAAGTTTTGAAGGAACATGATTTAGCTCCTCCTCACATGGCCGACACTGTTACAATCACTGCAAATAGCAACTTTACTAAACATTTTGGATACCTACACATTGCAGACATTGTTTTGTATGCTCATAAATATATTTTATAATTAAAGTGTCACCTTATCGGCCTGTCATATCGGCAAAAATGTTCATTTAAGGTCGATACCAATACTTCATTTTAAAGCCTTTATCAGCCCATACAGACGACTAGCTGTTAATATTGTGCTAAAATATGCAAATATCCTGCATTAGCCTCCTACAAGACTACTCTCAGTGAAAGACTCATTCCACCGAAATGCACCACAGGAAATCATTCCTGCCTGCAGCCATCAAACTGTTGAACTCCTCCCTCTGAGTGTCTGACACTCTGACTCAATAGACTCATCCTGGACTTATTTCACCCCTGACAACAACTCTAACCTTATTATTCATTCTCTATTTATAATTTAACTGTGCACTACTGACTGTCATAGAATAACTCTGCAATAATTCACCCGTGCAATACTGACTTGAATTTTCAATAACTCATCGTTCAATACATATAACATTTTTATTATACAGTTATATATGATTGTAGCTGAATGCACATTTTTGTACATGATTTTACAATCATTCTCATATTTCTATTCATCATTTATTTTCCATATATTGCCGTTTTAGATTTCTATATTGCTGCTACATATTGCAGATTAGGCACATGCACCTTTACATGCTTCTTATTGTGTATATTTGCCACGTAAAGCACTGTGCAACTTTGTTTTAAAAAGTGCTGTATCAGTAAAGTTTATCATACCTCCTGAGCCACAGCCACAATCACCAGTAATCATCAACGTAACCTCTAAAACTTCAGAAACCTCTAAAACTTGTGGATTAAAGGAAGATAAAGAGCTCACCACTTGCCAACTATCTTGCTGACATAGCCCTTTTTCTTCAGCATCTGGGGTAACAAAATCTCATCCTTGGAGATTCCTCCCACTATCTCCTGTGGTGTGTACGCTATAAAGAAGGTCAAGATTTAGTGAAGAAAACTTTCCATGACTTTATTGCACACTGTACATTAATGAGAAAACCTAAAAGAAATTATTTGCAGCTGGATAACTTGCACAGCAAGGATATAGTGAGACTGTACCGTTTCTGGCATGGGCATTAGTAGTGTAGAAGCCGTTTCTGACAGGCAGCCTCCCGGTGAGAAGTGCAGCTCTGGCTGTCGAAAAAAAGACAGAAAAAAGTCATTAGGATTTCTGCACAGATGTTTTCTTCTAAATGCTTTTTTAGGGCAATTACAAAAGTCAAGTGTGCACCAAGGTCACATACAGTACATTGGAAATTATAAATTAGTTTGTCCAATACGTGAAGTACTTCGGTGAAATTCTTGATTCAAATAAGTAAATGCAACATTTGTACTTCAGTGTCGTATTTAATAAAAAATATGGATTGCTCTGGAATGCATCTCAGTTTTGATGTGTATATAAAAATATTTCAGCTTTTTGAGAATTTGTACTCTGTAACTACCATGACCAATAACCTTTATTCATTGTTGTCAAAATTTCTGTATAGTGAATCCAAAGAAGCAGTTGTTTTTCAGACTTTTGTTGCAATATTCAATAATTTGCATCATATTTATCGCAGTCTCATGTGTCACAGAGCCTTTTATCGTCCTCTCTAAACTCTAAGGAACTACAAGGATTTTTTAGGCAAAAAAGATGTTTTGATTTAATGACCTCTGCATCCCAAGAGTCAAACTGACCTGCGAGCTGACCTGCACACTGTAGAGAGGAGACATTAAGTATGAAAGGAGTAAAAATGGAATGAAAGCAGTAAATCTGGAATTGCTAGTAGTATGTAACATGATGAAAAAATAATAAGTAAAATAGATTTTTTAAATTATATTTATATATTTATATATATAAATATATATATTTATATATATTGTGTAAATGTTCCTACTCAACCTTTATCTAATCTCTGCTGTCAGGTGAAAACCTGTATTTCCATATTTAAACTCAAAAAGAAGAAAAGCAGCTTTTCAGCTTCACTACCCAGCATTTCACACTTACACACTTATGCACTTCTTGTAAAATGTTGCATTTTCCTTGATTTTCTGCATTGTATATTCTCTATGTTGAACTTTAATTCATTGTCATTATTCTGTGGGTTTTATTTTGCATCTTATGTTATTATGCATTCTGTGCTTTCTATTTTTATATATATATATATGTATACATATATACTGTATATATATATATATATATATATATATATATATATATATATATATATATATACTGTATATATAATCTTACTTTCACTAGTATTATTGAGTGTGTTTTAGCTATTTGAAGATTTGCATTCTATGAATTCTATTCTCATCAAGTAATAATTGTTGGGGTCCTGCATCACCCTGTCCGGGATTATTTCTCAATAATGACCTGCTTGTTGTACATTATGTCTTACAAAATTTCTTCTTCTTCTTCTTCTTCTTCTTCTTCTGTCTCTTCTCTATTATTATTATCATTATCATTATCATTATTATTATTATCATTATCATTATTTATCCATAGGTTTTTGAAAATAACTTTTCATGAAGAAAATGCACACAAACTCTATTCTGAATCCACAGTATTTCACATAGGTACCTTCAGTTAAGTTAGCTAAAAACATCTCACAACCTGCTTTCCTGTTTAGAATGACTGTAACATTCTGTACTCTACTTTGCATGTTGCATTTGAATGAGGCAATGTGCAAGTGTAAGCTTGTGTTATTCTGTGGTTGGTTAGTGTTGTTTCTTAACACAGTTTGTGTTTTACTTTTTGGGTGTACTTTCGATTACCACTTAAACTACATTTGAAGTAGCTGGGTTGCAGTTTAAGTAATCTCAGTATCTTTTTGGCAGTTTTGGGGTCATTAAGTTTAGGTATTGAATCGCAAACTAAATATTCATAGTATTCCATGGTGTTTTTTGTCATACAATATGCACAATGCCACAGCTCATTAGCCCCAATTGTCATTGAACGACAATCACATGATATTTGATTCAAATCAGCTATGGTTTGCAATTTGATGCAGTGGATTCCCCTTCAAATCAATAATTTTCCTGATTCCACCTTAATAATTGTTCTTAAAACACAACCTGCCACAGCTGCCAAAGTGAGGATTGCCCTGCCTTCGTGCCTAAATCAGACATACCTACACTTTACTCAGTGCCTTCATGCAACAATATGAGATTCAATACTCAGATTGTGATAACATTTTATGATGCAATTAAGATCTAGATGAACTACTTTTCAAGTACCTAGTGGTATGGTAAAGGTTTAAACTAGTTTCCCCAACACTGTAAACAATAAAAAGAAAAGTAGACTGTGAGGAAAGACAGGGCCTGCTGGTTCTGTTTTGGAACATGCTCAGCTGACTCACATGGGGAACAGAGGGGGTTGGCAGCGTAGAAGTTTGGGAGAAGCATCCCCTCAGCAGCCATGGCATCCAGGTTGGGGGTCTCTTTGGAGGGCTGTCCAAATACTCCCAAGTCCCCCCAACCCATCTGAAGAGCAGAGGGAAACAAGGGAGGGTTTGGTAACAACTACTGCCTCTATATTCACACCCAGGAAAAAACATACATGCAAACACAGTCATGAACTGTGTAGTGGCTTAAATGTTCAATGCGAAGAGAAAGCACAGGCAAAAAGAAACTCATTCACTGCTCCAGCAGATGTGCTGCTGATGTGATGAACTTAAGTCACGAGGACGCAGGCAAAACAGAAAAAGTAACTTACGTCATCCATGAGCAAGATGATAATATTTGGAGAGGAAACATTTGGTGGATTTTCTGCCAAGGAACAACATATTATTGCACAAAACAGAGTCAGAGTTTCACTAAACATCACTCGCATAGCTGTGCTGCTGCAGTCATATGAGCAGCAACTTCGAGGAAGTGGTTTGTTTGCCTTCGTGCGGGTCTTCAGCGCAACGCTTACGCATACACAGTTGTTTAATTGTTTTCAGGCGTTTGCTTGAATTAATTTTTGAATTAATTTGAACTTAATTGTTGTTTATTTAATTGTTTTATGGATGTAGTACCGTTATATATTGGGGTTAAATAGTTAAACTGTAAATAACTGTAAAATTGTTCCTCGATTTTTGGTGCATTCAGGGACTTCTAAAATTGCTGGACGTGCTAGGTTAAATTTAATATCAGTCGGATAGAATTAAAAATGCAACATGTAACAAATGTAGGCAGATTACATGAATAATGTGGCTAAAATACACAATTATATATTTTTTAAAAATCAGGTACTTTTTTAAATTAAAAACAACATGTAACACAAACAATCGGGTAGAATAACAGCACATGCAATTAAATGCAATTAAAATACATACAAAGAACATAAGATGGAAATGAATAAATAAATAAACAAACAAATAAATAAATAAAACACATGAATGCAACTATATTCAGACAGAGATATTAGGGAAAAACATTTCACAGTATTCCACAAACTTATCGCTCTTTTTGTTGTCTACTGATGTATTTTGATTTTTGTTTTGTGATTTTAATAAAGAATTTAGTTCTATAAGAAAAGGGGCAATCAGGAAGTGATCTGGAAAATGTTTTGTTTCTGTATGAAAAATTTTGCCAATAGAATAATGAAGTTAATCAAATATTCAAGAACAACGTCATCTGGATTATCATTGTAATAAATAATACAGAGTTAAGTGATTTTAAAAAAAAGTGAGACTCCAGATCTTTTCAAAATGTTATGGTATTTGTCACAATCACTACCAGGCACTGTGTAGCTCCACTTTTCCAACAGCAGTGAATGCATCATGTCACATGACCGCGTCTGACAGTTCAGAGGAGGAACAGTAACATGGCGGTGTGCATAGCAGTGATCGCAAAAGAGGTAATGATTTCTGCTATCAAATGTCCCTGGTTTCATCTATATCCTGTTATTAATTTACAAAATATTTGTCTTATTCTTGTAATCGTTTCTAAGCAAATGTCAGCTTTCTCTTTAAACCAGAAGGCCCGGCAGGTTGAAATACCCAAACCGAGCTAACGTTAACAGTTAAGCTAACAACATTAGCATTCTTTTA
>JAJHUR010136110.1:25130-37843 GCA_027495735.1 Lutjanus campechanus | reverse complement strand
TTTTTTTTTTTTTTTGTTGAAAAGTTGGAGGAGAATGAAATTGCAGTTTTTTCAGTAGCTGTGAACAAGGTGAAAATTCTCATGTATAGATTTTTTTTTTTAAAGCATTTTGCCTTTATTGGATAATGACAGTGTAGATACAGAGAGAAAACAAAGAGACAGTCATGACATATGTTATATATGCTTCTAAATATCTATCAATCACAGGACACTCAAACATCAAATTGATAAAAAGATATTCCGATGTCCATTTTGTGAATGTTATTTCAAAGTTACAATGGCACTCCAGCCATCCAGAGACAGATTACTTTTTGATCCCATTTAAATTGTGCCATGAATCACATATATGATGCCTGTCAAATTAAAAGATAATATTTCAAGTAAAGAGAGTTACAGTTTGTCGTAAAACTGTTCAAGTATCAGACTGTGAAGATGTGTAATTAGAAAGACTGCACACCCAGAAGTCGTGTAAGTGTCATCATGATTGTCTCCCTCCAGAAGCTAATGCTAGCCGCTGTGTGTTTTTGTACCAGGATGTGGTCACACAACAGCAGGTCTTACTTCTTCTTTCTCTTCACAGCTGATAAAAGCACCGGGAGTCGCTGATAAACACTTCAGGGGCACGTTCAATCTGAAAATGTTGTGCACCGTTTTGCTACGGTTTCCAGATTGAATGGTGCACCTCCGCAAAACGGTGTCTGACGGGCTTTGAGATACGTTTGGTGGGTGTGCCACAGGTGTTACCCAATCAGCAGCAATGTGTATATAAACACCACTGTATTAAAAGGCTTTGCAGTGCAGTGTGCTTGCATACACAGCACGGTGTTCAAACATCACTGTTTCTGTCTGAATATACATTCTGCTACGTTTTGTCAAGGCTGAACGTGGCCCAGGTAAGATAACGTGACAAGGGGCAGCGAGATTGGTGTTGGTGACATATTGTGCGAGACGAGAGATGTAGTTCACTGAGCGGTTACACACAAAACTAAATTACGACAAACAATCGTAGTTTTTACAATTTTGACTTATAAAATTCTGTTTTAAATTGACAAACATCATATGTCTATGTCATATTTGTGGCACAGTTCAGACGGAATCAAAAAATTATTTGTGTCTCGCCATAGACTATCGTTCAGAATTTAGTAGCTTTCAGAGGAGCCCTATTGTCCTGCATGTCACATGCACTTGCATACATGGGAGTGCGTGTCTACATGGTCAGTTGTAGAAAAACTTTTACTTTTAATACCACAGATAGTATTTATTATCAGTAACATTTTATACTTTTCATAAAGGCTAAAACAACATAAGGCTACTGTTTCACAAACATATATATATATATATATATGTGTGTGTGTGTGTGTGTGTGTGTGTGTGTTTGTGTACAATTAGGAAATCAGCATCTGCTTCTCATATTTACATCTTTGAGAATCACATGTCACATGATAAAAACAATAAAGCTGAACATTTATGAAACACTGTTCAAAGCTTTTAAGGCTTTTACAGAGGCTGGTATCAACATCGTCATCTGGACTTCCGGTAAGATGGCGGCGTGAGTAGATCGCAAGTCTGCTGCTCCGACCTACTTTTATATTTTTCGCCTACAATATATTCGCTTCTTGATAAATCCACTTCTATTGTAAGCTTTAAGCTTTAAGGCACAACTCACACAGTGAACTTTTCATAACAACGAACATGACGAGGCACAAACCCCGTAAGACCGGGCCGAACACAGACGCCACTGATAGCAGTGCTAGCATGGATAGCTGCACTAGCATGGACTGCTGCGCGAGCCCCGTGAGCGCCGAAGCTACTTCGCAGCCCTCCGACATCACAAAGCTGCTGAACGACATCCGCTCCGAGGTTTGCACGTCCCGGACCGAGATATTGTCTGAGCTTAAAACGCTCAAATCAACACTACAAGCTCATGAGGTGAAGCTGCAAGAAGTTGGTGATTCACTTACTGATGTGGATGCCCGAGTGGTTACCTTGGAGAAGCTGTGCTCCGATCTGGTGCAAGACAACGCGAAGATTAAGTTGAAGCTGGAGGACCTCGAAAACCGTTCCAGACGGAATAACATCAGAGTGATAGGAGTCCCCGAGCGTGAAGAAGGACCCCGTCCCGCCGCGTTCATGGAGGCCTTTTTGCTGGAGGTTTTCGGGGAGGAAAGCTTCGCCAAGCCCCCGGTTGTAGACAGGGCCCATCGCTCGCTAGCCCCGCCGCCGAAGCAGAACCAACCCCCGCGACCGATGATTGTTCGGCTACACCACTTCCAGACGAAGGAACTTATTCTGCGCTTATCGAGGGAGAAAGGCCAACTACTCTTCAGAGGAGCGAGGGTCCACTTCTATCCTGATTTCAGCGCCGAGCTAGCCAAGAAGAGGGCCGCATTCATCCCAGTCAAAGGCAAGCTACGCGAGGCCGGTATGGAGTTCGCTCTGCTGCACCCAGCTCGTTTGCGGGTCGTCCATGACGGAGCAAAACACTTCTTTGATTCACCCCAGGAGGTTATTACTTTCCTCCAGCAGAAGATCCCGCAACCACCGGGTGACTGAAGACATGACACCGGGACTGTCCCGCTTCTTTTTCTGGTACTGTAAGTAGGACTCTGGTTGCTAAGCTATTGGGAGCTTTAGCCGTTTAGCACGTTCGAGCTAATGAAGCTGATGTTAGCTACTGGTTTCTAGTAGCCATGTTATTATACGCTCCCTTGTTTGCGCCGTTGAACTTTGTTAGACTTTTTGACTTGTTATAAAGTGTCTGGGATGCTGTCTTTCTGAAGTGGGACATGTTTTAGTAAATTCGGTTTGTTTTAATGGTTGTAATGACTAGTTTTGTGGTAATTTTTGACAGGCTACAGAGTTTTTCATTTTCTCTCTCTAATCACTGGACACACGCGCAAACACACATGAAAATATACACGAACACACATGCACCTATGCGCATGTATTTATACACATACATACACGCATATACATACACGCCATAGCTTTTAGTCTGACTGATTTCATCGTCCTTTACAAGTAACATACATCACCCCTAGTATATTTACTCCTGTAGGTGGCTTGGATATTGATACCATGGTGATGTTCCCTTTTAATGTATTTATTATTATAATTATTTTATTATTATTATTATTATTATTATTATTACTATTTATTATTATTAATTTTTACTTTTTTTTTCTTTATTTTTTTTTCTTTATTTATTTTATTTAATTTTTTTTTATTTATTTATTTTCTTCTTTTTTCTTTTTTTATGTTTCTATTGTTTTTATTGTTTTGCTGCTGTTTCATTTTTTGACCACTGAAGTTACTTGATTTATGGAAAACTACTAGGCATCACTGGACATTATTCATAGTAGCTTTTGTTCTATCTCGGCATTCACCCACACTACTTTTTGCCTTATGACCCTGTTTGGCTTGATAGATTTATGACCAGGACCACCGGTTGATGGTCCAAGTGCAAACATATATTTGTGTAAATGTTTGTAATGTTTGGTATACATCAGCCTATTGTTTTTACCAGCCTTTACGGCTCACATTGGTTTTGTACCATTATCTTTTTACACAGGGTATTCTGAGTTATTTTATTTTATTTATTTTTTAAATTTATTTTCTATTTTTATTGCTAATACTCCCTTCGTCAATGTATACGGCTCTTTTCTTTTTCTTTTTCATGTTTTAAATGACTTCCTGGGCCCCTACTTGGTACATACAGCCCTTATTTTAGGTTGTTTTTTTTGCACTGTATATTTTTTGCACTTTTTCGCACTGTGACTCATAATTTGGAGCAGAAGTTAGGTCACGTTCTGACTAGTGACAGTTAGTTATAGGTAGACTAATAGACGAATGTTTCAGGTTAAAGTTAGGCATCTCATTGGGGAGATGTTATGGGTGGGTCGTAAGGGGTTTTGGGTAGGGGTAAGTTCTTGCTGTACTGTTTTATGTATTTATTTGTTTACTCCCCCTCCTTTTTTTTTTTTTTTTTTTTTTTTTTTTTTTTTTTCTTGTATCCCGCTCTTCTCTCTATATCCTCATTCCTCTCTCTTCTTTTATTCCTCTGTTCTCCCAAGCCCTCCATATCTGTATCTCAGTCCTACGCCCAGATTGGCTTCTACAAACTCAGTCTTATCATGTACTACTCTCACTACCATACCTTTACCTGAATGAGTGCCACATCTACTGAAAAAACAGTTAAAGTTATTTCCTGGAACGTCAGGGGGTTGAATCGTCCTGTTAAGCGGAATAAAGTCCTCTCACACCTCTCGCTCCTGAAGGTCGGAATCGCCTTCCTTCAGGAGACCCATCTCTGTAACTCCGATATCCCTAGGATTCGACGCAGCTGGGTTGGTCAGGTATATCACTCACAGTTTAATGTTAAGAGTCGTGGGTCTGCCATTCTGATACATAAAAATGTCCCGTTTGCTGTTAAGAAGGTTGATTCGGATATCAGAGGCCGCTTTGTCATTGTGTCAGGTGAGCTTTATAGTAAACCAGTCACGCTGGTGAATCTCTACGCACCTAATTGGGATGATAGCCAATTCTTTATTAAATTATTCTCTACTATCCCAAACATAGATAGTCATGCACTAATAATTGGCGGAGACTTCAACTGTGCTATTGACCAAAATCTGGACAGGTCGTCGTCCAAAATAATACCTCCGCCCAAATCAGCGACAGTTATACAGTCACTGTGCAATCAATATGGTCTCTCTGATCCTTGGAGATTTTTGTTCCCTTCCGCTAAAGCTTTCTCGTTTTTTTCCTCGGTGCACCACTCCTTCAGCCGCATTGACTATTTTCTGTTAGATAATAATCTCCTCTCCTTAGTTAAAAACTGCTCCTACGAGAGTATTGTCATATCTGATCATGCCCCAGTCTCCTTTGAATTGATTATACCACACCAACCCCCTTCATTTTCGCCCTGGAGACTCAACCCACTCTTACTTACAGATGACAATTTCTCAAAATTTTTGACCTCTGAAATCAAGACCTTCCTAGAGTTTAATGACTCGGCTGAAATATCTCGATCAACTTTATGGGAGGCCCTCAAAGCATATATCCGAGGCCAGATTATTTCCTACTTATCTAATAACAGAAGGCAGGAGGTTGCTAAACTTAGAGAGTTATCGCAAGCTATCCATAGTCTGGACGAACAATATTCTCGATCACCTGACCCAGATTTATATAAGGAGAGGTTGCGCCTTCAGGCGGAATATGATTTAATTTCAACCTCCAAGGAGGAACGATTACTATTGAAAAGTCGCCATAAATTTTATGAACACGGAGAGAAGGCGAGCAAGCTCCTAGCTTCCCAAGCTCGCCAGTTCACCTCATCTCGTCTAATACCTCAAATTAAATCTCCCACCGGTACTATGTTAACCAATCTTAAAGACATTAATGACTGTTTTTCTGCATTTTATAAAACTTTATACTCGTCAGAATGTCAAAACAGTACAGCCTTACTTGATTCCTTTTTTGATGGTTTAAACTTGCCAGCTGTTGACGATCAACTTAACTCTAAGCTTGAAAATCCTCTAACCCTGTCTGAAATTACTGGAGCTATCGCGGCTATGCAAAGCGGGAAATCCCCAGGCCCGGACGGATTCTGCGTCGAATTCTTTAAAAAGTTTTCCGCATTACTGTCCCCACTACTTCTTGCTATGTTCACGGAGTCTTTTGACCGCGGCCTTCTTCCAACAACTTTAACCCAGGCTTCTATCTCCTTATTGGCCAAGAAAGATAAGGATCCAACTCTCTGTGAATCCTACAGGCCTATCTCTCTCCTTAATGTAGATTTCAAGATTCTCGCCAAAGCCCTCGCCCTCCGGTTAGAGACAGTGCTTCCTTCTGTAATTTCTGCTGACCAATCTGGCTTTATTCAGAAGCGTAACTCCTTTCATAATGTACGGCGACTTTTTAATGTTATCTACACATCGACCCGGTTGGATGCTCAGGAAGCGATCGTTTCTCTAGATGCTGAAAAAGCATTCGACCGGGTCGAGTGGACATATCTCTTTGCTACAATGCAGCGATTCGGTTTCTCCCCTAGCTTCGTGTCCTGGGTGAGGCTGCTATACTCGTCTCCGACAGCCTCTGTCTCCTCCAATAACGTTCATTCCCCTTACTTTCGGTTACAACGGGGCACACGTCAGGGCTGCCCGCTCTCGCCCCTTTTATTTGTGATTGCCATAGAGCCACTGGCTATATCCTTACGTCAATGTCCACAATTCAGAGGTATCATTCGGAATAACATGGAGCACAAAGTCTCATTGTATGCCGATGATTTACTACTCTACATTTCCAATCCCACTCTGTCTGTTCCACCAATCCTCTCTATTCTGCAGAATTTCGGTAAAATCTCTGGTTACAAACTTAATTTTTCTAAGAGCGAATTTTTCACCATCGGCACATCCATTAGTCCTCCGACTCCCTCGATTCCATTTAAAGAAACGCAGAACGGGTTTAGATATTTGGGAGTAATGGTTACACGTTCTTTCAACGCGCTCTTTAAACATAACTTTGACCAATTACTGGACCGTTGTAAAGAAGATCTGACAAGATGGTCCGCTCTACCCATGTCCCTGGTAGGTAGGATTAACTTGATTAAGATGATTGTCCTCCCCCGTTTTCTTTATTTATTCTTGAACATTCCTATTTTCATCAAGAAATCCTTTTTCAACAACCTGGACAAATTAATTCTATCCTTTATTTGGGGTAATAAGGGTCATCGTATCAGGAAAGCCTTTCTACAGAGACCGAAAAAATTAGGAGGAATGGCCCTTCCAAACTTCCTTTTCTACTATTGGGCATGTAATATTCAGAAGATACTTTTCTGGACTAACCACTCAGAAACAGCTGAGGCCCCCGTTTGGGTGCAGGGAGAGGAATCCTGTAGCCAGTTTTCTCTCAACTCTATCGTTTGTTCATCTCTTCCTCTATCTGCTAAGGTCACCTCCTCCAATCCCATTGTTTTTCACACAATGAAGATCTGGTCCCAATTTAGGAAGCATTTTGGATTGCAAGAGGCATCAATCTCATGCCCTGTCATCGCTAATATAGCTTTTATTCCTTCCAATACCGATGCAGCTTTTAAACTGTGGCACAGAAATGGAATCAAATGTTTAAAAGACTTATTTTCTAATAATATTTTCCTTTCTTTCGAACAACTCAGTCAAAGGTTTAACCTTCCCAGAACTCATTTTTTCCGATATCTGCAGATAAGACACTTTGTACAGAAAAAATTCTGCTCATTTCCAAATCTGCCCCCATTGTCTCCAATTGATAAACTTCTCGATTTGAACCCTACTGCCAGGGGCCTAATATCTATAATCTACACAATGATTAGCGCTGTAAATCCCCAGATGCTGGACCACCTGAGGCGAGCTTGGGAGCAGGATTTAAACTTGCGCTTCTCAGAGGTTGAATGGGATGGGATGCTCGACCAGGTTCATGCCTCCTCGCCCTGTGCTAGACACGGGCTTATTCAGTTTAAAGTCCTGCATCGACTCCATATTACAAACTCCAGGCTGGCCAGGATTTTTCCAAATTTTGACCCTGCTTGTAACAGATGCAATCATTCTCCATGCACTCTCGCTCACATGTTTTGGCTCTGCCCAGCTCTAGAAATATTTTGGAGGGAAATTTTTAAGTCTTTCAGTGAGATTTCTGGTCTCTCTATTGACCCGAATCCACTCATGGCTATATTTGGCGTGAGACCAGATGGTATCGCTTTTAGTAATAGTATGTATGATTTTATTGCATTCACAACTCTACTTGCGAGGCGACTAATTCTTCTTAAATGGAAGCATCCGTCCCCACCCTCACATAGCAGATGGATTAAGGACGTACTGCTGTACATTAAATTAGAAAAGATAAAATTTACGCTGAGAGGCTCCTTGAAGAAATTTCATAAGATATGGACCCCCTTTTTAGTCTATTACGACAGACTACAAGTATCGAACTGGGATGAGCATTGATACAAACTGGGCTTAATACACACTCACACAGGACTGGGCTTCTCTTTCTCTCTTCTCTTTCTCTTCTAACCCCCCCCCCCCCCCCCCTCTTTTCTTTTTTTTTTTTTTTTTAATTTTTAATGCTGCCTTCTAAGTTCGCTTTTTCACTTTCTTGGTGATGGTGAAACCGTCTCCTGTGCTGTATATGCATGGTCCTGCATTATGCTGCAGTAGTGCAGATTTTCAAACTTGCCGGGGTACTAAACCTGTCTCGCTTATCTTCTCCTCCGTGTCTCAATCACTCTGCGCTGGCTCGCAGGGAAAGTGCGTAGTTATTCCGCATTGGTGCTATTTGTCCCTTGCCGCCGGCTGTAGTTTCAAGATGGCAGACCGCCATGGCGCTTCCCTACCGGCTTATCCGTCATATGTATAAACAAATCTAAAATTCTTCGCTTACGAGAATGTGTCAGATTATTAGCAGAGGTCATAATACACCAATGATAACACATATATAAGTGCAGACATGGATTTTGACCAGTAAACAACAGAAAATGTTACACAATGTCCCTTTAACATTAAAATAGACAAGGCAGTCATACAGAGAGTGTCTGTACATTCATTTAAAATGTTGAATATAAATTACACAAAAGGCAAAGAAAATATTATCATTTTTGCCTATATCAACCACACAGAAAAAATAAAGTAGGGGAGACCAGGGATGGTTGTAACATTTGTTGTCTCAGCACGTATAACTCACTGAATTTTTGTGTTGCAGCTCTCAAATGTTGAAACAAAGTTTCCTTACTTATTACAAATAGCAATGTTGAAATCTTATAAAATACATTTAACTGTTTCTCGCTCTGAGTAGTTCTACGTGAATCTAAAATTTTGATCAGATCACTGATGGTTATTATCTTACAGAAAAATACTGCTGTGAATATATGTAATCATCATGGTTTACTACATGTGATGGCTGCATATTGATACATATATAAATACATTTTGAATTTTGAATTTTGAAGATATCAAATGTACAGCATGGAGCCAAAACTGAAAAAACTGATCTCTTGTTTGATTTTTAAATTTATGAATATTAGAAACAAAGAATGTGTCATTTCTGATACTGTCATGAAGACACTTTTACGCTCTGCATTCTTCTGAATTGGATCTTTTCAGACATTGTCATTCCCCACCTGCCCAAAAAACCTACAAAAATCTTGTAGTGTGTCCCCAGCTTAAAGCAGTGTTTCCCAACCCTACAACACACCTGATTCAAATGATCAGCTCGTCATCAAGCCTCTGCAGAAGCCTGATGACAACCTGATCATTTGAATCAGGTGTGTTGGAGCAGGGAAACATCTAAAACATGCAGGGCAGGGGTCCCTGAGGACCAGGGTGGGGAAACACTGTGTGTGGAAAGCACGAGGTGCACTTGATTTCATTTACTCAAGGTGTGTCCAAATCCACCTTTGCTGTCTTGTGTGAGGGACACAGGGGTATCCTGTCCTGTCCTGTGCCTTGCACCCCAGCACACAGTGGGATACACCTATCAGCTATGCCCAAGTGCCCTCATTAATTCACCTTCAAGTTTAGGCCGAGCATGTATTAAACCAATCAGAACGTCAGTTCTCATCACCTTTAAAAGGCACAAACTGATCCACACTCCTGTGTGGAGAAAAGACTTAACATAAATGGAAGTGTTTTGTGATCATGTGATCGTGTGTGTGTGTGTGTTTCGCTCAAATGTGCCGGGTGCTATCTTGCGCAATCAAACAGATTACGCCACAGACTTTGCACTTCAAGGTCAAGGTCTAAGGCCTAAAAAAACAACTTTTTTTGTTATTCCATGCAGATCATAAATCCTTGAATATGACACGGCTCAGTGAAATCGGGTGAAAAATAAACTTAATCTTTATCTGATGTAATCGCAGCTCCCCCTTTTACAGGTATTTGTACAACGGTCAGTCTTGACCTGTCTAATATGGTGGCAATGATGACGTAATGCAGCAACAAGCCAAAGCGGTCAGTGGTACGTCTGTGTATTCATGTCTATGTGAACACCACCTCTCGTTCCTTTATTTCAGAATATTAATACAGTGCCCGTTCAAAGTGTACCTGTTGGAATCAGACCAAAGACTTGGCCTGTGGTGTTTCTGCTTGCAGCTTTCTCCATCCAAACACTTCACACTTGACACCGACTGTGTCGGGTTATCAAAATGTTAATAGTGTTAACAACGTTAAAACTCTCTCTACATGGCTCTGAGTATAAAATCTATAGTCTAGTGGAAATTTCCTATTAACCTTTATGACTGAAATACCATCCATAGGCTTAGATGATTAAATTCAACTTGGTTGCTAAGAGTTTTATGTTTGGTAGTTTGTGTTGTAAGCATAATCAGCTAATTATGAGATAAAGTAAATAAGAAAATCAAAAATCATCACAGACTTCCCAAAGTAGGTTTATTTTAATGTTAATGAACTGCAAAGTTCATATAAAATATAAGACAAGATTTCTAGTCCCATTGTCATGACATTATTAGCATATTAATCATTAATAACCAGACAGCATTTAATGAAAAAAATGATGAAAGATGAAAGAAGCCTTATTTTAGATGTTCTTTACTAGTTTTGTTTTTTTTTTTGTTTTTTTTTACTTGTTATGAAACATTTGGGGCGTTGAGATTTCTGGACATCACAAAGATTGACTCTTTCTAAGTTAGGATTAAAGGCAAAATTATACTATTTTCAGTTTTGGCAATTAATTGGCTCATTAGGCTAATTATTGCCCGACATGCAGCTCCAAGAAACCAAACTCAGTCTCGTCTGTAAAGCCTGTAGATGATATTTTAATCATAAAAGTTAGCAGGAAACAACAATGCTGGGGTTCATATAGGCTGTATAGGTGTTTCCAGTGGACTACTGGGGCTGCACCCAACTTTTTCATTTAATCTAACACAAAGCCACACAGCTGAATTCAATCACTGTATGTCACAGCAACTCTTTCCCTGAACTGGAGGATCAGTATTTTTCTTGAAGTTCTTCACTTGAAACTTAGAAATGATCTTTGCATGGATTTAATGTCATCTGAACACACACTGCTCACAAAAATCAGATCAAGTGGTCAAACTAGGAAACGCTGATCGAATGTGGATTACCTATTTCTCGCTTAAAATGTTTTCAGAGACATGTTGTGCTTATTTTCTCTGTCTAAAGTCCTCTCACACTTTACTTGATCCAGTTCTCCAGAATCATACTTTGCAGCCATCTTTGCAGCTCGCCGTTGTCGTAATCGATGATGTCGATCCAACATCAGAGAATTCTTTCCACTACCAAGGAAATGAGTAAAAAACACCAAACATGTTACATTTCCTAACCAGTTGTTTCTGTCTCCCTGCAGCTCAGCCTATTACATCCAAGCTTGATGACAGTTGGTGGGCGTATAAGGACGTCGTCCAGGGAAGCTTTGTTCCAGGTAACAGACCATCACCCACCTCACACACTAAATAATGTTGCCAACACATGGAACATGTTTGACTGTTCTATGAGAGATGTGCCTGACGTGAGTTGTCGTTCTAATTATAGATGTGTCATTGTGTCATTTTAAAGTCATATCGCTGGGACACCGATGCTTTTTAGCCATACTATGATACATGTGTGATCTCATGATGGTTTCCATCTCAGAGCATGATAACAGGCGTTGTTTATCTTGAGGATGTGTCGGAGGTATGATGGTTCACACAAACTTGGAGGTCTTCATCTAAAATCTCACCGTGGTTTGTTTCCCTTCTTGTCTTGCACTTTCCTTTTTCCAACTCATCCATTGACAAAAATGGTGATGAAAATATCCACATATTGTTGTGTAAACTCATTTTTAGCCACCTTTTTGGCATCTTGAGTCATCAAACTACAGTAAGATAATAAACAGGGTTAAGATTTTATTGAAGAGTTTATGCATCAATCCAATATGTATTTTTAATGCACTGGTATCTGTATTTGCTTTAGGTGGATATGAAAAGTTCAGGTATCTGGAAGGGAAAAAATGGTATCAGAACATCTCTACTAATAAATACTTACATATACACTGGTACCAGTACCGACTGATATGGTTGTACTAGGCCAATAATTTTTTTTACATCATTTTTGGTCTTGATATGTCTTGTTTTGTCTTTTTTTTTATCTGGTTATGTTATGTCTTGTTACATCTGTTGTGCTTGATATGCACTGATGGATACACCAGGATACAAAAGAAATCATCTTTTCTGTTACTGTCCCATCGATTTAGGTTGAAATCAGTCTTGACATTGGGAGGCAGCACGCAATGACACAAAATAAAAATAATCAATAATTTCCCTCAAATGCATTAAAACTAAAGTAACAAGCCTGTTTTGAAAATGTAAGAAGTAGAAAGTACAGATATTTGTGTCCAAATGTAGGAAGTAAAAGAAAAAATTGTCAGAAAAATAAATACTCAAGTCCTGCACAGACACCTAAAAAATCTACTTAAAGAGCGTGTGAAGGGAATTCTGCCATTTTCTTCTAAACACATTATATACGTCATAAATGTATTGTTCAAAACGTGTAAAGAGCCCCCTAACTATTTAGAACGGAATTGTGGAGCTAGACTTAAGATTGCGTTTCAAGATTTCTGTGTTTCAGGATTTTATGGGCGTGTCTGAAAGGGCGGCCGCGTGATGACACGCGGCCGCCTTTTCAGCATAACCCCGCCCCTGCTGCTCCAGCGGTATAAAAATGTAC
>JAJHUR010136110.1:0-24103 GCA_027495735.1 Lutjanus campechanus | reverse complement strand
AAAGAGAGTAAAAGTTGTCTTGTGTGCTTATAAATGGAATAAATAAATTACCATTCTGATGCAGACTGTGAGGAACGAGACTGATCATCATGTAGGACAGTGTCTGGGGTCTGGTGGCGTCTATGGCTCAAACGAGTAGAGCTCGTACAGTACAATGAGACTGCCAGCGTTAGCGACCACTGTCTCCTCCTCGTACAGACACAGAGGCGGGAACCCTCCCGTGCGTGGGCGGGGTTTCAGCGCCCCCAGCTGACACGCCCCCAGCGTCTTAGAGCAAAGAAAACTGATCACTTTTTCATTATTTTAAGACCTAATTTCACATGCTTAGCAGTTTTTTTAATCATTCAAATTTGGCTGGGTGATTAATAACACATATTTCTGTGGTGTGACATACTCAGAACACACATTTATTGCCACTTTACAGGGCCTTTAAGTACAGTAAACAAAATATTTGTACATAGTTATAGAGCTGAATGATTTCGAAATGAAATTTAAATTGCCATTATTTCAACTGATACTGCAATTGCGATATGATTTGCGATATTAGAGGTAATGATCATTTTTCTACATCATTATTCTTATTTTGATTGAAAAATGTGTTACAATGATTATGGTGTGATTTTTTTTGAAGGAATCTGTACCAAATGAAGATGTGTTTCTAAGTCTGTAGAATCTGATGTGTAGGACAGGACATCTCTGCGTCACCACATTCATTCATTTAGAAGTTTTTTGACACACGTTTTGCCTTTAAAGGGGAACTATTATCCTTTTTCCTCTTTTCTGACCTATAAATGTTGTTACAATGTTGGATACTCGTGTTAAACGATGCCAACACGTCAAATAATG
Organism: Lutjanus campechanus; assembly: GCA_027495735.1. Classification (NCBI taxonomy): domain Eukaryota; kingdom Metazoa; phylum Chordata; class Actinopteri; order Lutjaniformes; family Lutjanidae; genus Lutjanus; species Lutjanus campechanus. Next base: position 23,257 of record JAJHUR010136110.1, on the reverse strand, counting down.
AGTTTCGTGCATTTGGAAGTGAGCCCTGCACGCTGTGTTGGATGGCTCTGCACGCTGTGTTTTACAGTTTTTTTTTAAAACAGTGAGGTCGCATTGACGTCAATGCGTGCCAGATTTACTTATACGGGAATGCCCCGGCATAATGCTCTAAGCCTGCCCTCTCCCCCGCTCTGTTGTATCGCTGTGCGCTGTATCTCCGGATCGGATTCGGGATCCAACACATACGGCTGTATTTCAAAACTTGTCATTTTCAAAAGAGAAATTCTTAGTAAAGTTTGCTGTTTACTCCTGCACCGGCTAAATGAGGAGGTGGGGCTCAGCAGCTCTTCGGAAGTCCCCGGGAATGTGACCAATCACAGCAGAGTGGGCTCGGTGGGAGGCGTACATGGAGGAGGGCTGGGGGGTGGAGTAAATTACACAGACCGTTTTTGTGGGATGCACGAAATACAAGGAGGAGATGCAGAGAGAGGTACAGCGTCCTGAAGATCTACAAAGCTTTGTGTGCGGGTAATCGTGTGTGTATCCTGAGATTCGGACGTGCTCAGAGCATCACTCAGTCTTGTGCACTGTCTTTGCAGGTCAGTCTTGTCCATTTCACACAGTTTGGTCAGATCAAAAAGAAATCCAAACATGTTGCCAAACTCCTGCAATTGTTTAAAACGGGTATGGAGAGCAGTGAGGGCCTGGTCCACTATCACAATAAAATAGTCCGTTACACCTGCTCTGGGTCTGGAGTATATTCATTTTCATTTTCATCACGTTTGTTTCACTCGCCGTGTTGCTTTTATTACATTTTTATTTATTTGTTTGTTTTTATGTGACCTTGATAGAGACAGAAAAAAATCATATATAACTAATGTATTTATTAAAATAATAATAATTAAAAAAAACAACAAAAACAAAACAGCAGGATTAAAGGCGCAAGGCCCCCTAGTGGCGCGAGGCCCTGTGCGGTTGCACAGTTCGCACAGTCCATGCGACGGCTCTGAATATAATAAAGGCTTTGTTGTGCAGTACTGCTTCCTGTGTTGGTGAGCTGGTGGGTCTCACTTGGACAAGCGTTCAGTGATTTATGTCCAGTGTCGATGCTCTGTGCTAATGCTGAAAGGGGTGTGGAGGTCAGGGTGGTGGATGGCTGTTAATCCAGTTAATGTCAGCTTTTATTTAAAACCATAACCCCAACCTTTCCCTTCCCTCACCATACTGTATATGTCCTGCACAGACACTGCAGAGAGAAATCATTCTGATGCAGAATCATCCAGCTCAAACAGCCTTTGTAGTGATGGGGCTGGCATGAGGGCCAGCGATCAGACTGTGTATTAGTAAATGAGTTTGGAGATGATGCCGTTGAGGGACACTTCATAAACCTCTACACTTCTATTGTCACATGCAATTAATGAACTTGAGCTGAGTTAATGACGTGGCTGAGACACTGCGTCTGATCTCCCTCCCTCTGCTTATATAGAAAAAGACCAAGATCATTTATTTATAATGACTTTGAAATCAACTGACTTTAATTTGGAGTTACACTTTCATTTAAATGGCACATTTCCTGTTTTAGAATGAGACTGAAATGTTTCCAAATGTGTGTGTGTGTGTGTGTGTGTGTGTGTGTGTGTGTGTGTGTGTGTGTGTGTGTGTGTGAAGGGTGTGACAGGCCTTCTGGGAAATTTGAGACTGACAGTGGGCTCATCACATCAGTGGGCGTAGCCTGACTTTCACTACAGCTTTTTCACCCTCGCTCACCTTTCTCCTCCTCGCTTTGTGTCAGCGCAGGAGAAATGTCGGCTTCAAGCTGTTTTGCGGGGAATGAAATGGGAATACAGTCAGCAAAAAAAGAAGAAAAAAAAGGAAAAACTAGAACGGCATTCAAAAACTCAGGTCACCGATGGGCGTCATCGTGTGCTTACATTTCCTGTGATCACCTTTGCAGCCACATGAGGGGCACAGGCGACTGGCTGAGATAAGAGGGACCAAGCTGTGGGTGTTTTCAAAAGGAAAATAGTGAGAGATTGGTGTGTCTGCCAGCCTCAGAGCAGAAACAGAAATCACAATTCCCTCTTGAGCGAGAGTACTGCGAGATGACCCAACAGAGTTTGCAGGGAAGGAAGGCTGAACACAAATGATGCAACTTTGGTGCTACTTTACTGTAAACACTGAGGTGCTCGGAATGATAGATAAAAGGAGGCAGAGAGGAAGGAGCCTGGCAATGCTACTGTGGTTCGCCTGTGAGCTATTACTTTGGCACTGTAAAATATAAAACTAAATATAACACAAGATACAGTATGCACCACAGATGCCACGGAACAATGGAGAGTCTTTGGCAGGCGTAGATAGCAATGCTTATCTGGTCCTCTACTTTATTTCATGGGTTCAGAGGCAGAACACCTTCAGGATTAGTTGGGTTCGGGTCCACCACGTCGCTCCCTGCCTTCAACCCCTAATACCACCTGGGACAGAAAATTACAACAACTTTGATACTCAATAGTTTAAAGCTGAGGATATATCAGTCTTGAAACCCATCGGCTAACATCTAGCAGGGTATTTCGCCGCCGTGAAATCAGGGATTTTAGGCTGCAACAATCCCCAAAAAAGCTCATGAAAGCCTAAAGGGATTGTTTGTCACTGGGTTGGTCCCCCCAAATAACTGGCTAAAAGGGAATGTGGGAATTTCCTTGCAAGGCAGCTGGATTTGCAAGAACGTGTGAGAATCCATCTTTCCAGTCTTCAAGTTATCCATTTGTGTCCACACCAAAAGTGGTGCAGTAAATCAGCATCCTAGGAGGGACTACTGGTGGCTACGGGTGTGGTTTTGGGTGTGACAACAGCAAGAAGTGTCCATGGAAGTGGCTCATCTCGAACAAACAATGGCGGCTCGTGAAGAGGTTAGAGTAGATACTGTGATAACATCAGTTATATCAGAGCTGGAGAGTATTTCTTCATTGAAAAAAGAGCAACACTGAAGACTCCACAGAAAAGATGTTTTCACTCTTCTCTAGACCGAAGAGTTTGATCTGATTGGTTGAAGTTAGTCTGTGTTAGACATGATAGACAGATGGTTCATCCAATCACCTGCCAAGTCTTTGAGGGGGGGTGGGGTATCCGAGTACGTGAAATGGCACTTGGATGCCGCCAAAGCCGAGCTACTCGGATATCGGCTACAGCCCTAGACCAAATGAACTGTTAGTCGTAAACTCTTGTGGGAGGTATGATTGCACTTAGCAGAATTCCATTCCAGTTCATAACTCATGAAGAGTTTCTCGCAGACTCTTGTGGGAGGCATCCTTGGTACCAGCAGAGAATTCTAATTTCAGTAATGGTAGTTAGCCCCACCCCTTATAATTTAGCCCCACCCCCTTTTAAAATAACTTATTCACTGCTTGTTTTAGGCACTTGTGGGCAGCATCACTGGACTCAGCAGAGTTTATCTTTCATTTATCCTTAATTGGTGCAGGTTTGCACCAGTGAACAGATTTGTTGGACTGTTCCTCCATATCGGAGTCATTGGGATCGATCAGTTCCTGGAACTGTCAGAAGCATCAACACCTTTTTGCGCGCTCCTTCGTCACCTTCTGGTTGCGATTTGCTTGTTTGCATCTGTGATCTATCCTTTAAGAGTTTCTTACCTGAATGTTGAGCATCTAGCCCTGAGGTCTGCTTCCCTGATGGTCAAGTGTGTGTGAATGCATTCACACATTGATGCATGCACCCTAACCTTAACGCTATATTGCAATAGCTGGTTGCGAATTCGCCCTTGTTCAGTTCTACCTAACTAACCATTATTGATTATTGGTTTGTACCCACTCTCCTTCCTTCTTCCTGTCATGTCTCATCCTGTCTCTCCACCTCTCTCTGTGTCTGTCTGTAAGGGGCATCAGGTTCATTCTGTAGTTGTACAGTTCTTATGTATATTTGATCATATGTGTGTCTGGTTGTCTCCCCGTCTCTTTTATCTTCTCCCTCCCCTTGGCTTTATTCGCTCTCATCTTCTCTGCCCTTTCAGCTCTTCTCCTCCTCCGTTCCTTCTTTCTCCCCTACTGTTCATGGCTCGTCCGCTTTTCTTTCACCTCTTCTCTCTCCTCCTCCAGCATCTCATCCTCATCTCATCCCCACTCACCCATCCTTCTCTCCCTCTTTGTTACCCCTCTCATTTCTCTTCCCCGGCTCTACAGTATTCCCTCCAGCTCACTCTTCGTTCCACTCTGAATGGCCTGGAGATGTTGCGATCATTCATTTGAATTTGCTCGCGACTTGAGGCCCATTCAGAACCTCAGAGGAAATCTTGACTGTGCTCTGTGCTCAGAGGGGCTCTGATGAGACTGCGTCCTCTGTGAGCTTTTACCTGGACATGTGAAAAACAAATAGTCACAGGTTAGAGCTTGTTGGTTACGCCAACTTAGAATGCCTCAGTATAGAAGTCCTCATGTTCTTGCTTCCAGCTTACCATGAGCAAATTTCAAAGGGAGCGCGACCCACTGATCAAACAACAGAACACACTCCGTAGACAGCAGCTTTCTGCTTAACTGAGCGAAAAACGGAAATCTTTAGGTTAGTTATTGCAAGAGGATTGTATAAGAACCATTTGAACAGGAACATTTCCCAGGTATAAAAAGAATTTGTCCAAGTTTCACGGTGGGAGACGCAATACAATGAATTTTTTACGGGACAGTTCACCCCAAAATCAAAAATTCACATCTTTCCCCTGGTGTGTAGTGCTGTTTATCCAGTTGCAGTGTTTTGGACAAGTCATATTTAATGTCTCTTTCCAGCTTACCATGAGCAAAATGTTGTTTATGGACCCCCACCTGCTTAGTAAAGCCTTTAAATGAATGTAAAGCAACTTGATTCATGCTTACAGACAGACATTTCTGTCAGGAAATTTTGCATTGTGCTGCTTCAGTTTTGACCATTTCCTCCATCTGTTGGTTAGTTAGCCCACCACTTTGACTAAGACTTAAATATCTCAAGCAGCTTTTGGAAAAATTACCCTTGTATGATTTGTATTCACTTTGGTAATGTAAAGGAATACAATTTAACCTTTTGTCTAACGTCACTGGCCTTATCTGTACTTTGTGTTCAGTGCTAATTAGCAATTGTTAGCATGCTAAGTACTTTAAACATTATATCGTCAAATCACTGTCACTGTGAGCATGCCATCATTAGTATTCTATAGCTCAAAGCACTGCTGTGGCTGAGTTCAGCGTTCCGAGCATGGCTGTGGACACTTCCAGTCTAGTCTTGTCTGGAGCACCCTCTCCCCCTTTTTAAAAATGGCACTGTGCCCAACTTCTATGCAACACTGTAGAGACGTTTCAGCCAAGACAGCCCAACAATGTCTAGATTCTCCAGCATCTCAGGGCGAATCAACCCTGGCACCATATAGGCTTCCCCTGAGTCCTCAAACTCTGGTTCAGGCTGTTGCTTTTAGTCACCCACTTCAGGTTTCTCCATCCTGATTTCTCCATCATGAGCATTGCAGTCCCCCAGCAGAACTATAGAGTCCCTAGGTGGTATCCTTCCAGCGACTCCAAGAACACCAGGTACTTCATCTCAGCAACTTGCAGTCACATAGAATACGACGCTCTTGTTCCCCAGGGAGAGTGCTCAGTGCAGCAAAGCAGTGATATGTATGCAGTATGTCTGATGCAGCACCTCAAGCTGCATGTCATTTTACACTGACTCCGTTCAGAACCTACAGAACAGATTCCGTTTGTGTGCCCACCACCCACCGAACTCCAACAGTGACCACAACGGCACACCAAATGGCATCTTTTTTACAGTATGGTTGTCCTGATAAAGCCAGTTCTGCGGGTCATAGAGAAGGTTATGTTTCTCCACCTTGACAGTCAGTCTTTCGTCGGCCATTTCTCAACTGAATTAAGTCAACTATGGGATGACATCAAATGGGTGTACTAAGGTTCACCTGTTTGTTGTAGGTTTCACTTGGTTTCTAGGGCATTTGTGGGTGGTTGACAAGCAGCCTGAAAGGGGGTCAACCTTAAGACGAAATCTTTGAGAAAGTCTTGGCTGAAAAAATTTGAATGATACCATGCACCCAATTCAACTAAGTGTACACCAGTTAAATATTTTCAACTCAACCAGTACATTCTTAACATAAAACAGGAAAGGTACATATTCATGTTTATTTTTATCCAGGAAAAATAGAGGAAACACACATATGATTAAAAAAAAAAGGATGACGTGTAGGATATAATTTATAGTTTATATGTGTTTAAACACTATTTTGTGTGCTGCAGCAGACTTGCAGGACACAGCATAAATAGAACACTATTCTATATTTGCTGCATACTGCAAGCCTGCTGCAGCTACAACGTGCTGCATTCACACCTGCTGTAAATACACACAATCTGTGACCATTCTAATGAATGTATTTTGGCTGCTTTTGTGCAGCAGACACACAGCAGTTGTGCTGCATACATGCTGCATGCAGTGTAAAATGGCAGTTAGGGGCTCATGAGTATCTCCACACCCAACCCCATGCTATGCGTGCATGTGAAGACCTGGCCACGAGACACTTGCTTGTGAACTACCCCAGGTCTGGCTCCAGGAGGGGGCAGGTGACGCATATAGGGTCTGTTATTCACTCTTCTGGGGTACTTTTAGCCACCCTGTCAAATCGTGTTGCACTAATTTCCATTTCCATCACCGCTTTTTATTGTGCTGAGCCGTACCAAGTCATGTCCAAGACGGATCTTCTCCAGAATGGGGCCAAAGTGCACCAGACCCACACTCAAGCGGGCCAATCCGAGACGACCCCTCTTTCTCCCCGTCAAACAAGCGAGTGTTGCCAGACTCAACTCATGTCTGCCAGCTCATGTCTCTGAAGAACAGAGAGAAAGGCATTTTTGAAAGTGTCTGTGCAGCTCTCAGCACTTTTGTGGCTTCTTACTGAATGTCTGTTGTTTCTCTCCTGTGTCGCTGTTTCTGCTGTATTTTAGTGTTTCATGTTCAGCTGGATGGACGTCATGTTAAATTAACTGCTGATGAAAAATTTAATCAGCTCTGAATAAATAGCTTCATTACCCAAAACTTCTAGACCTGAACATCAGCTCACTAAAAGCTTTCAGTCCTCTTACTGATTCTCATATTATGAATATTATGGTCATCTGTGGGTTCTTAAAACAGTTTTGTTCTGCAGCCTTACAGTTTTTAAACATTGCAAACTGCACTGAGAAGATGCTACAAATTTAGACAACTTTTGGCTGCAAACTGGAAAGACTGGATCCTGTATTCCCTTCAAAGTTTGAGTTTCTTGGCTTTCTCGGCGCAGCAGACTGAATAAACTGTCAAGCTGCCATTCTCTCATCCGGAGTTTTCTCCAACACACAAGTCATCTGCCCAGCATCGTCAGAGGTAGCAAAGTGTGTGTCGCTCCTGTGAAGGTACTAACCTGTGAGAGGGATGACGAGGTAGAACAAAAATAAATCTATTTTTATGTCAGACATGCTGTGTGTCGGAGCAAATGGAGGACATTTAAATAATAATTCATCTTTTCTTAAGCAAATGTCAGATAAATTAATTGTCGCGTCTCTCCTGCCAGCAGGCCCTCTCTTAGTTGAGTGTTTCTTTCAACTAGAACTTTAGACTTTTCCAGAACCATCTTTTTATTCTCTTCTTCTCTCCGCCCAGTGCATTGACATGGTTTCCCATTTTCATATTTTGAATTGGTCAGAAGTGAAGGATGCAAATGAAGTGTGGTGAGATCTTGAGGAATATATTATAGCAGCACGACAGGGAACAAGCAAGACAGCGCGTTCGTGTGGTTTCTCTCACGTCGCCATTGTATGTGTTTCTGTGCCTGCTTTGGAGCCGAGAGCAAGGGTCTGAAAAGAGGAAAGAAGGAGGAAGACAGAAAGAAAGCAGGGGAAAAAGCAAGAGGAGTGGATTCGGTGATGAAGAGGAGAAAAGGGAAGAAAAAGCGAGAGCTCCTGGGAGCTGCCCTTTCCTCCTGATAGATCTCTACATCAGCTCTAGCTGTGTGCGTTTCTTCTGTGTATGTGTGTGTGCGTGTCCACTGCTGGCCCTAAAGTGGGAAAGAGAGGTGGATAAAAGAGGGGATGAGGAGGAGAAGGAGAGCTCAGGGGATTGGACCAGTCTACCTTTCAGCTCTCTCCAGCAGCTACAGCCAGAAGATGATTAGAGAATCATTTTAAGAAAGGCAGAGACAGTTCGGAAACATTAAACGTGTTCTTCTTCTTGATGGCAGATTGTCTGAACTTATAAAGATTTTTGGGTTTTATTTAAAGTTTATCATTTCAGGAATTTGTCTCTCAAAAAATCTTCTTTATTTGGCTTATGATGTCAAGGCTGCCAGTTGAATCCATTCATCTGTTCATCTATTGCACTGCAGAGCTGGTTGGTTCTTGTATTATATGACAGTATTATGAATAAACAGGTGATAAAATGATTTTTCTAAGACAACTCTTAGATCAGTTGTTGCTCACTATAGACAAACACACTTGGGCAAGCAACACAATGGTCAGATTCATGCTTTACAATTTGTATTTTCAAACAGTATGCTTTACTTTTACAAGAGGACAGGATTTTGAGGATGATCGAGGACTAACTGGTGAGTTTGTGATGGTATGGATTTTTTGCTGCCATGGTGATGAAACAACATATTACTGCCTTAATAATTGCGTTTTATTGGATTTTATTGAAGCACGCTGTCATTAGCGTAACATAGCTACACTGAGGAACAGGGCGGTACGTAAGTGTGTGTGGTGTGCATGTGAGGTAGAGCAGGCGAGTGACGATGCTGCTCACAGCAGAGCAGAAACTTAAACTTAACACTAAGTTGTCAGTGTGGCAGTAAATGTACTGCAACAGTGGGTGTCAACTCACTTTTGGAGAGAAAAGAGAGCGAGCAAGTGCACTTAGTACCAGAGTATTGATTAGAGCTGCATCAACTAATCAATTATGAATCAATTAGTAACTTAATCGCCAACTATTTTGATAACTGATTAATTGGTTTGAGTCTTTTTTTTTTAAGGGAAAAAGATTCTCTGATTTCAGCTTTTTAAATATGAATATGTTCTGGTTTCTTTAACTTTACTGAATATCTGTGGGTTGTGGACAAAGTGAGACATTTGAGGACGTCATCTTGGACTCTGGGAAAAACTGATCAACATATCTCACAATTTCCTGACATTTTATAGACCTTCTAATTGTTTAATAGATCAAATAATGGACAGATTAATCAATAATGGAAATAATCATCACAGGAAAGCCTTGAAAAATAGGTCCAAACATGTGGAGCACACAAACAACCTATTTTTCAACCAACAAGATTGTGACAGGATTAACTAATCAAATAATGGAGAAAATAATCAACAAATTAATGGAAATGAAAATAATTGTAGTTGTAGCTCTAGTATCAAAACTGTGAAAAATGACAATTGAAAACATTCACTATTGATATTTATTGATATATCAACATTGTATAAAACTTATTGCTAGTTTGCTAACACTTGCTGTCAGATGTAACTAGCTAACTACCAATTGATGTAATTTAGCCATGTAGCCAGTGTTTTGCTGCAGGTCAAAACGGCAGCTAGCTAACGATTAGCTATGTGTGTTGAAGCACAGAACAAAAAGGGATGGGACTTAAGAAGTGTCAATTAGGATAACATACATTGTGTCCAGATAATGTGGCTCAGAGGCAACATTGATTGAACAGCAGTGGTCCCAGTATCGACCCCTGTGGAACCCCACATATGATGTTAAATTTCCAAGACGTAGAATAACCAATAGACATAGAAAACTGCCATCCCCTTTGGTTGGATGTCAACAAGGCGAGTGCTGAGCGAAGACCCACTCCTCTGAGACCTGAGCGTCGGCCCAAAACTCTCTCCAGAAGCTGTCTTGATGTATATTTTCATTTTGTTTCATATTGTGAAAGGTTGAACCTAATTTGTGTTGAGGCTGCTGTTTTGTTTAGCTGTTGTTTTAGGGCGTATTTGCTATGTGTCCTAAGCAGGAAGAAATTAAAGTTGAATTTAAATGCATTTGCTCTGTCTCCCCTCTGTCTCAGCCAGAGAGGATGCTGGGAGATGGCAGATAGCCCGCTTGAGAGCAAGAACAGGAAAAAAAAATAAGACGCAAAACAGACTGTATCACCTCCGGAGTGTTTGTGGAAGAGAAAGCAACTTATATTAATGTCACACCTCTTGGTGTTATTGTTGTGTGTGTGTGTATTGTGAAGATGGGGGTGTATGTCTGTACAGGATGTAATATCATTACTGTTGTTGTTTAGCGCTTCTAAGTTCCTCACTGTGTGTGTGTGTGTGTGTGTGTAAGTGAGTATGTAAGTGGTTATTTCTGTGTCTGTGTGTTTTGGGTATATAATATCACAGCTCAGGGTTGTTATTTGGGAGTGCTGCAGAGTGAGTAAGTAGGACACCAAGTTAGTGATCAGAGGAGCCTCTGCCTTGCTCTCTCGCTCCCGCTTTCTCTCTCACACACACACGCACATATGCACACACACACACACACACACACACACTGCTCTTATCCATATATTTTTCTCTCTTTGTGTCTTTGTCATGCAGCCTCCCTATTTCTGTCTATCTCTTTCTCACTCTTTCTTCTTAATATCTCTCTCTGTCGGTGCCTCTCGCCGTCTCTCTCTCTCACACACACACACCTACGTGCACACACACTCTTGCAGAGACTCACGGGGGCCACAGGAGAGAGGAGGAAGAGGGAGAAAAGAGGAAGAAATGGAGAACTAAATCTGGAGGAGGAGGAGGAGGAGGAGGAGGAGGAAACGACATTCCTCCCACGCAGTAGAGGAGATATGAGCAGTTTTAGATGGGACTGAGGGAGGGATGGAGGGACAGGATGGAGTGAGAGAGTGAGAGAAAAAATGAGAGAGAAGGAGCGAGAATATGAGATAAGGGAGAGGGGAGAGAGGAGAATGAAGTTATGATACTCAATCTCAATAATCCCCTGATATCATTACACATCCACATTCTCCACGCCTGATGGCCGCCCGCTACATTTCTTGCAATTACTCATGGCGGTAACGACATTAAAGCTAATGCTGGCGGTGATTATGGCATTGCCGCTATTTGTTCTTATTTAGCTGGGCCGCCGCGGGCCGCTGTAATGGATGGGCACGTGCTCGCCAACACGACATGTTTGCCGTAGTTAAAAATTCCAATGAATTCATTAGGCTGTAATGCAGCAGAACGGGGACGTGATGAGGGGCTCGCCAGGTACAAAGTGCTGACGACCAGATGAAGAAGGAGAGGACAGCGGCATTATTAGAGTGCATTCAAAGAAACATTTTAGGCATTTGGCTGCAACTGTGATCCATAGCTCCTTACTGTAAAATGAGCAGGTTGGTACGAGGAGTGAACCTGTGACCTTTATTCATTTCAACTTTATTGACTTAAATGTCAGGTTCAAGTGGTTTTAGATTATTTATTTATTACTCACTTTTACCAGACAATCTGACAAATATGTTTAAATGTTAATGATATTTTATATTCTTCTTGCTGGCAGCAAGTGTATTTTCATCCACCTGCCTTTATGCACATTGTCAAAGATAGAACCTGAAAAAAAAAACTGTGTGGAAATGCTGGAAATAAATAAAAAACCCACAGGAAATAAAATATGAAAAAACATGAAAACCCACGTACACGCTTAGAAATAAAGGTGCTGGAACCATAAAGGGTTTGATCTAGAACCTAGAACTATCTGTGAAAGGTTTCACCCAGAAGCCCCTGTGAGAGGTTCAACAGAGAACACATCTATGGTGTAATTAAAACTCTTCAAACTGAAAATGGTTCATGGCAGAACTCCCTGGGTGGGTTCTCGTTGGCACTCTGGACTCATTCTGGATATAACCCCCAGACAGGGTTCTGGGTGGAACCACCAGAACCTTTCCTTCTTCTCAGGGTGCCAACAAGAACCCACCCCCAGGGAGTTCAGCCATGAACAGTTTTATATTTTAAGGGTTTTATCTTGGACATACTTGGGGTTCTACTGTGAACCTTTTTATGTGCTAAAGGTTTTATCAAGAACACACTACGAGGGATCTTTTGAGAACCCTTTTATATTTCATGGGTTTTATCAAGAACACACTAAGGGGGTTCTGAGAAGAACCTTTTCATATGCCAAGGGTTTTCTCTATAAATGATCAAGGAGGGTCTAAGGAGAACCTTTTTGTATGCTAAGGGCTTTATCTAGAAACAACAAATGGAGAACATAAGGAGAACCTTTTTATATACTAAGGGTTTTATCTAAAACACACTGAGAGGGTTCAACAGAGAACCTTTTTATACTCCAGGGGTTTATCTAGAATCCACCCAAGGGGTTTTACAGAGAACCCTTTTATAAGATGGTACCCAAATCCCTTGACTGACCCTTTATGAAAGAGTTCTTCAAGGATTTTCAACAATCCAAGAAATCTTTCTTCATTAATGGAACACTTAGTCTTACAAATAACCCTTGACACCTTTTAAAAGGGTTCTCCAGAGGCAAATGGTTCTGGGTACAACCTCACCTCTACCTCTTCCTTTAAGAGATCTTCCTTCAGGAAGAACCCTTTTGGAGCCCCTATTTCTAAGAATATAGGACTCTGTGGTCCGATAAAGAGACTCTTGGAAACACAATAAAAGCCTCCTTTTCCATATTCTCGGTCAGTTGTTTCGTGCCTACCAGAGTGTGACTGACAGGTTTCACACCAGCCTGAGCAAACCGAACTGAACGGTCAAAAACCAGAGTTCTGTTGAACGGACACAAACCGGTATGGAAGAACCTTACGCTCTTTAAATAGTCTTTCTTTTATAGTCTACAGCCTGTCATAATTCCTCTTTTCATCAGACATGTAGTTCTCTCCTAATAACTAAATGCAACACTTGAAAATGTCACTTTTTGCAACAATTTTTAACAATTTATAGTCAACTACAATGTCTACATTGACTTAGGAAATAATGAAAAAATGGTAATAAAGCTGCAGAAAAAGACAGCTGAAGGGATACATGTATTGCCATGTTTGTTCTCTTGCTCTCGGTATTTGTTCCCTATTTGTTCTTTTGGGAGAACAAAAACACAACATAAATAAGATAAGCAACAGCACAAACACCAACACAGACATCAGGGTTTTTATTGTATCTGCTATATGTGTGCCTGAGGAGTCCTTGCAGGCAGAAAAAAAAGTTGAAATTGTCCAGTATGAGACACATGTGAGACTCATTTCAGTCACAGAGCTCAGGAAGCTGGAGAAGGACTGATGGTCCAGCATGCTCATCAGTCCTCTTTGAGATGGCCCTCTAGGCGCCATCTCAAAGAAAGTGTCCCACTGCTAATTTCAGATGCTCAGGGAATGTCGAGCCAGCCAGCCACCGGGGGCACCCATAGGAGAGCAGAATTTGAATCGCACTCTGACGCTCGAGTACAACTCAAAGAGCCTCGAAGTCCGATCGGAGAAGCTGCTGCGTGCTCTGCAGGGGCTGTGAGGCTGAAGCTCTGGCTGCCACTGTACACTGTGCATTTGCAAAACCAACCCTGAACAGAGTTATTATTGTCCAGCAGCCATTATCAAGCATGTCCAAAGTAATGTTGGTTACAGTAATATTATGTTTTTAAATATAATGCTGTAATATCACATGTTGTTACAGTAATAAGATTTAAGTATAATTAGAACATTCTCTATGTCAGGTAGCACATTACCAGTGTTTTGCAAGTTCACACTTAAAAGAGCTAGATCAAAGTTCAGTTCACAGAGATTAAGATGAACTAGTTCACATTCATTTTTAATGTTTTTAAAATTTTGAGGTTCATAGTCCCAAAAATTAACTAGTTCATGTTAATTTCTTCTGTATTTAATTTTTTTTAAATTTAATTTGAAATCGAACTTCCTCCTACCAGGTACACTGGAGTCTACATAATGACGTTATACCAAATGAATAATTAAAATCTTAGAATAGTGGCCTAGTCTTCCGCAAAAATGAATTTGGTCAAGCTCCAAAATCACTGGATCCTAACTCAGCATTGTTCTTTGTTAGACCCTTGACATCATCAGGGCTATTTTTTTTTTTACTATGGACAGAGCCAAAGAAGACATTTGGCTCTACAAGTGTTTTCACAGGCTGACAAGTAAATGAAAGTTTATGTGTAAAATCAGTGGAGTGCCCCTTTAATCAATACAGCTGTTTACACTGGCTGGGTAACAGCTCACGTTTCACTTGCACTTAGCAGGTGGCTGCAACCCAAAGCATATTTTTATGCTTTCAGTCTATTTTTTGCCATTTCACGTGCATAACTACAGAGAGCGTGTTGCACTCGGATTGCTGCCAAAACACAGGTGACCTGCACTGACACTGATGAGGACTGAAGCTGCTGCTGCTCCTCTGATGTGCTGCGTTCACTACGCAGGCTGTGTGGACTCACTGTTTGTCTGTATATCTATATTTGCTTAAAAGTGTGCATTCATGCGGCTGCTGCCCAGATTTAAGAAGTAATTCAAGTGAGAAAAAAACGGTTGGCTATAGTGTATGTATAAGCATGCAGGGATGTATTTTCAGTCTAATATGTGCACATGTGACATCATATGTGCACCTGCGTGGCAGTTTGAATTGAATCAAAGAGTCTATGTTAAGAAGGACACTATTTAAGGTGAAGAAATGTGCTATTGTTCTGTTTGCTTCTTCTTTGTTCATCAAATTTGCATTTTTCACAAATTTGCACCATATATTTGCAAAAGAACTCCTGCACACTGTCTAACTTGCAATATAACATTTATTTGCATTGTTTCAGTACTAGACTGTCATTGGGCAAACAGTTTGTATCAATGACAAGCCATCTTAAATAGGGAGTGGTTAGTCTATAACCAATCACATTGTCCACATGCAAAATGGACAAAATATCAACTGGTTATTGAACACATCACAGTATCCAAAAACAGTTAGAAAAATAAAACACTGTATAATAACAACCATAAATGCATATGTAGAATGCTTGCATTAAATGGGTAAATATGCAAGGTTATTCTCAAAAATATGTTAATTACAAAAAAAGTTTATAGATATATATTTTCAGGGCCTCAAAAACTTCATGCAGCACAGATGTGAACAAATTTGAACCATGACATAATAATACAAACACAAAAACTTTAAGACTTATCAGTACAGGACTGTCAAGACAAAGTGTCTGTTGGTTTGAAAACTCTCTGTCAGGCAGATCTAAGTGTGTGCATAGAGAAGGTTTCACTCCTACCTTGTATCCAAGGGTGTGCCCCAGGGATCCGTCCTGGGGCCACTACTATTCATGATATATTTAAATGGTCTCGCTCAGATCTGTATATTTCAAATGCAAATCTCCACTTTTATGCCGATGATACAGTGATATACTGCTTCAACATGCTTTTAATATTGTACAACGCACCCTGTATGATCTAAAACTTGTTTTGAATGCTGACAAAACAAAACACATCATCTTTTCAAACAAAGCCACTGAATCTTCCATCTGTCCATCCATCTCCATCTCTGAGACTGAGTCTGTATGTGTAATTAAAACTGATGATTCTCTCTCAATGAAGCCTCATATTCAGCAGTTGGTGAAAAAAAGTTTAATCAGGTTCTGCTTTTCCTTCAAGGCCAAAATGAGACTTATTGCTGCCACCTTTATGTCTGTGCTGCACTGCGGAGATGTCTTCACAATGCCTCCACACGCAGAATAAAGTCTACCATGGATCACTGAGATTTATCGCAAATCTCAAAGCTCAGTTGTCAATAAACATTTATATACATGCAGAAATAAATTCCAGGCCTCAGGGACACAAGCTGCTTTGGCAAAAACAAACCCTGAGTTTAAACATAGTGGAGTTGAGAAAAAGGCTGTGTGAGGGAGATGATCTGTTAAAGCGCTGGGTGGCATGTTGTTTCTGGCAGCCATGTCAGTTTGACATTACGAGGTCAGATGAGCTGTGAGGACTTTCTTGCTGGGGCCATACGAAGCCTGAGAGGAAGTCTGCAGACAATAATCAGGACTCAGGTCCAGGGTAATCTCTCTTTAGATTAAAAGGTGAAAGGTATGCAGAAATAACACTCTGCTAAAAAGTCTCAAAAGTAACTCAGTAAGGGCCATTTCTCTTATGGGGCTTTTCTGTTGATGTCCATTTCTATTATGGTGATGTCTCAGTGACTGTTGTCAACCCCTGATGAACCCCCTTGTCCCCCTCAAAAAGTGTCTTGCATGAGACTCAACTCATGTCTGTGCAGGAGAGCAGAGCAGAGGTTTTTAAAAGCTCTAAAAGTCCAGCTCTCGGTACCTTTGTTTACCTTGTGGGGCAGCTGGATTCGCAAAATCACGTGAGAATCCGTCTTTCCAGGCTTCAAGTTATTCATTTGTGTCCGCACCAAAAGTGGTGCAGCCAATCAGCATCCGAGGAGGGACTACTGGCAGGTACGGACGTGGTTGTAGGTTTGACGACAGCGTCCATGGAAGCAACTCATCTTGAACAAACAATGGCAGCTCCTGATGAGGTTAGCATAGATACTGTGATAGCATCAGTTATATCAGAACTGGAGAGTATTTCTTCATTGAAAGAAGAGCAAAGAACGACACTGAAAGCTTTTCTCCATGGGAAAGATGTTTTCGATGTCTTCTCCCGACCTGCTACGGCAAGAGTTTGATCTGATCGTTTAAAGTTAGCTCACGATAGACGTGATGGACAGATGGTTCATCCAATCACCTGCCTCGTGTTTTATGAAACCCTCTTGCATGTCAGATTATACTTTTGTAGCTTCTGACTGAATCTCTGTGGTTTGAAGTATAGTTTGTTATCTGTATCACTGTTTGTACTTTCAGGTCTCTGCTTTATTTTACTGTTTCATGTTCACTTACAGCTGTGTGAGATTTGTGTTAAGTTACTGCAGATGAGAACCCAGTTCCTGATTTTGCTGCTTCATAATAGAAGTGCTGAAATAACATATCAACAAGGGACTTTTATTGTGAAGAATTTATAGGAAGTGTTTATCCAAGCTGGTCTTCAGTTGCAAGACACACCTCCAAGCATGTAGTCCTTTTGTAATGAAAATTTCTGCTGTGCTGGGCTGACTTGCCGAGTCAACCCAAGTCAACCCAGGCCAACACATGTGAATGGAAAAGGGATATCATTGGTAACCTATTAAAATACTACTACTGTTATCTGTCGTTAAGTATCAGGTGTCCATCAGTGTCACTAAATATGATTTTCAGAAACGTTAGCAAATCAGAATTATATGAATGTATAAAAGTGCATTTTAACTACTTTGATCATCTGCAACACACACCTTTGAAACTGCTGCTTGAGTCTGCTATATTTTAAAACTGTTATCACTTGTTATCTCACTTTTCCTTGAAGCAGGATGATATGTGAGAGGTGCTGATAAAACGGTTCTATCTCTAACAGGACCCACAGTGTAGAAAACTG
Organism: Lutjanus campechanus; assembly: GCA_027495735.1. Lineage (NCBI taxonomy): Eukaryota > Metazoa > Chordata > Actinopteri > Lutjaniformes > Lutjanidae > Lutjanus > Lutjanus campechanus. The sequence goes on along the minus strand of JAJHUR010136110.1, from coordinate 5,814 downwards.
AGACAAACTGTCTGCAGTGAATCTAAAATGAAGTGAAGTTGCTGCTTTGTTGTGATGTAGGGCAGAACAGCTCTGGCTCCCGTTTCCTCTCTGCGCTGTGCTCCTCCGCAGCCCACCGACCTCTGTTACATCACACATCTGCTTATTGAAGCTGCTGCAGGCTGGAGTTTGAACAGTGTGGAACATGCCTGTACAAACAGCTCACTGCGTAGATCTTTGCAGAGGTACAGTACTGAGAATAACTTACATTTAAAGAGATTACCAACTAATGTTTAATGTTTTTGCTTTTCATGTCATTTCGCGCTGTTAAGTATGTACAAACTAATGCAGAGAACGGTGTGTGATTCCACATGCGAATGTCATAAAGAAAAAAAGTGTTAAGTCGCGTAATATAAAGAATAACACCGTCTGCTAATGGATGGTGGAGGAGTGGATGGATGGCTCAAACAAACACAGGACTTTCATCCAGGAGATCAGGGTTTGTGAAACCAAAAGTCAACATTGACTCATTTTAACTTTGGTACCTACTTTAACTAACATACTTATTTTAACCCAAACCACAAACTTTTTCTGAACCCAACCAAGCAGTTTTGGTGCCAAACCAAACTTTTTTGGCGTTCTTTAAAAATGATTGAACATACGTTTCAGAAAAAAATATTAAAAAAACACATAAAGAAGGGAAAACAAAAAACAAAAACAACAGCAACATCTGTTTTTTATGTCATGTTTTGCATTTATTGAACAGAAATTTCAGAAAAAATATTTAAAAAAGCATAAACCAAGGGAAAAAAACAAAAGCAAACAAAACAACAACAACATCAGAAAATAAATTATAAAGTGATAGATTTAGGTTGAAAGACACCTTAAACAACAACTGAGGTACCATAGATACACACAAATGAATACACATACTGCATGTTACTTACATAACTGTTTGTAAATACACTCACGTACCAGACATGAACATATGATTACTCACATATTCATGTGAATAATAATACGGCATTAATAGTGTCAAAATATTATTGTTTTTTAGCTTATCTGCTACTAATGATATACTGCTACTGCTGCCACCACTGTGAACACTGTAAAACTGAAGGCATAAATTCATTCATTGAAATAAGTAGTGAAAACTTCAAATTTCTTTCAAATTTCTACTGACTTAAAAATGTTGAGTGCCTGTAGAATTTTCTTTCTTTTGTGTTTATTGAATTCATAATTTTTGATTAATATGAAATGTTTTTTTTAATACTTCAAATGATTAAGCTCTCTTAACTTACTATAATAAGAGGGATGAATGAAAAATCTTAGTTGCGGTTATTCTAAACAATTGAGTTGGTTTAATCAATTATTTTAATTTACTACTAACAATAATAATAATAGTGATTGTCATAAAAAAGTGGATTGGAATATATCTCTACTTATCACTTTACTCCTTCCTTCCTTCATGGTGTTAACCTTCCTTTTTCACATTCATTGTCATGTATTTCTTGTTCAGGCCCACAGGTATTGTCATGTATATTCGGTTAGTCTCATTGTGTAGCTGTCAGTTGTGCTGCATTTGAGCCGGGCTGTATCATGTTTTATTATTTGATGTCATGTAGCATTACATCATGAGGTAATTGTTTGCATTGTTTTTATTGCTCTCCATTTGTGTTTCGACATAGCGTTTGACGGACAATGAATCCTGACACGCTGTATGGCGCATAAAGCAGTGATATTTCAAACAGGCCGGGTGGTTTTACAGTCACTGCGTCTCACTGTCTCTTTAAATATGACCTTTGTCTCACAGTTATACAGCTTAAGTCAAAGATAGAGAGATGGACATAAAGAGAGGGAAAATATGCTGTAGAGAAAGACGGAAGAGTGACAAGAATGCGCAACAAGGGGGTTGGAGAGAAATGACCCCGTCTGCGCACACACTTGTACACACACACATAAAGATGCAGGGTAAGACAGACGTCCAGCAGCAGATGGCTTTAAATCCCACATGATGACTGAAGGAAGGTCAAGACCCCGGAATATCATCACATGGTGCTGATGTTGCAGCTCAGCTGATCTCAGACAGGCTACACAGTGTGTTTATAAGCTCTTCTGTATGTGACACTGTAAGAACTACAGGACACAGTAGTGCTGGAGACAGTGTGAAGGTTAGCTGGACTGGAGGCCATAAACTGCTTGTAGGTGTCATATGTCTGTACATGTTAGAGCTCTGTCAGGAGTCTGTATGACTCCTGCCCATTGCATGCTGGGAAGAGCTTTAGCATCTATCAGCTCTTTAAAGGGAAACTTCTCATGTGGATGTCCAGCCAGTGTTGATGGCTGATGCAGTCACTTGAAGCAATAAATTCCTCAGTGACAGAGAAAGCACAGTTATTTTACTGCAAAATCTGTTGTTCTTCCTGCGTCCAGTGGCATCACTGTGACAGTGATGCCACTGGACGCAGGGAGAACTACAGATTATTTCAGCTTAGATTTCTAGTTTTCACCCCTGGGTAGTTGGTGGGCATGCTGGACGAGTCATTTACCTTTACGTTTTGGCCAACGAAGTAAGCCATATAGAGGTCTCAAAAGTACTCACGCTGTTTACTCAAGTAGAAAATGTCTAAATAATGACTTTGGTAAAGGTTGAAATACTGATTCAACTTACTTACTGAAGAAGAAGTGGAAAAGTAAAGAGGCTGAAATGTACTCAAAGTGTAAAAGTAAAAAGTAGTCCTCTTTGTCTGTTATGTCTTGCTACTTTAACTTTTTACTTTTATGTAGTTTTTTTGGCCTCGTTACGTCTTTTTCATCTTTTATTTTTTCATCTTGTTACATCTTGTTACTTGTTAAGTCTTTTATGTTTTGTTATAACCTTTACATCTTTTACTTTAATTTGCATCTTCTTATGCGCATGCAGTGTGCTCTGATCATAAAGTTTATTCAGGAAGCTGTCTTTTAATTGATTTGAGGAGCCATTTGTATGTTTATACAAATCATTTGGTAATCATGGTAGTGATGTCCTAAAAAACTGATACTTAATCAGCTCTCGTAATGGAGATGCAGTTCTTCTGGAATATGACATAACAATGGCATAAACTCTTACAAGTGCTGTAGTCTGCTGTTAAATGCCAGAGGAAAGAGAAGAACTCCTACACGTGTAAGGCAGCAACATGTGCAGCTGCAGCAACAGCTCCGCTTCAACTCATCCAAGAGAAAAAGTAGTGATCCACGGATCAACCCAGTTCACCAACTGGGTGGGCGGACTCTCTGGAAAATAGCACAGGTTACAATGGGCGGGTCAAGTAACAAAGCAGCAGTCGGAGTATTAATGACTTCCTGACTTTAAATTATTGAATTGATTATTAATGACTTTAAATATGAAGGGAAAAAGTGGGAGAGAATGAAAGAAAAAAAGCAACAGACTTAATGTCTGAGCAGAAATCACTCTCCTGACAGTAAATCTCTCCCACAGTCTTTGTCTTAGAAGCTCAGAAGAGTTTTCCTTTCATGTGGCAAAGAAAAACAGCAAAAGCTGAATTTATTATTTTATTAATTAGGTGTTGAGAATTGTGGAAATTCAGCAGTGTTGGAATTGCCGACTTTTTCTGGTATTGTGACATCCCTAAACCATGGCAGCATGCAGCCTATGCATGTCAGCACAGGTATTTTCCATGAAAAATAGGTCACTGCTGTGTTTGTATCCTCCTCCAGGTACCTTGTCAGCACATTAAGTCCATTAAAAAGTGTGTGACAGCGATCCCACAGTAATACGCCCCAAAACTAAGTGTTATTGTACAGGACACCTCCTTTTCATCCTGTTTCTAATAATAGCCTACTAATAATGCTTGTTATCAGGTATTTATTTATGAGCTCTTTGTGACACCAAAGAACATCAATAAACAGAATTAAAGTGCTGTGTAAACTTCTGTCAGTCAAATTAATTTCCCCATTTTCTCCTGATGATGTGGGATGACAGTCGCCAAAACTGTCCAATCAACAAGTTACCTGTCAGTCTGTCTTCATGTTTCATCCTCTTTGTTTGTAAAAAGTCAGTGTGAGCAGGACCACAACTAAAATGCAACAATGAACAAAGCAAATAATTGGACATTGTGTGGAGACCATTTTCGCAGTTGTTTTTTCGGATGCCAAAAATCAGAGTGACTGAAGCAGTTTTCTTGTGAAAAAGTATCTCGCCACAACAGTCTATTACAGCAGAGACTAGAGCTGAAGGATTTTGAAAAAATATCTAATTGCAATTATTTTTTACTGATATTGCAATTGTGATATGATTTGCCATATTATATGGAATGATCATTTTTACATCGTTATTCTCCTTTCATTGAAAAACACATTAAAGATCTGAATTTTGCAGCGATCTGTACCAAATGATGTAGAACTGCAACGATTTGTTGTTTAATCAGTTGTCAAGTATCAAATTACTTGGCAACTATTTTGATAATCAAATCATCAGTTTGGATCTGTTTTTTTTTAAAGGAAATTGTCCAAATTCTCTGATTTCAGCTCCTCTAATGTGAATATTTTCTGGTTTCTTTACTCCTCTGCATCTACATTTTCAAAGTCACTGGAAAACAACAAAAAACCTACAAGCTGAAAACAGAAAATTAGCATCTGTGAGGCTAATGGTACAAACATAAACAAGCTAACAGCTGTTACCTGTGATGTAGTCATTTTAATGCCACAGCTCGCCTCCCGACGTGCAAACGTTCCACCAAAACAAGTTCTCTCTTGATACTATTTTCAGCAGCACCGTCACTGCAACCTGGGTTTAGTGCCACCCAAGATATTTGTGATTGGTTTAAAGAAATGCAAACAGGGCAGCATGTACATGTGTGGAGTCAGACCTTTCTCCAGCGCTGAACGCTGTGGAGAGAGATCTGGCTCTGTGAGACTTCCTCCACATGCCGCAGCCATCGGAAGCAATGTGGGGTTCAGTGTCTTGAACCTTCAACATGTAGACCAGAGAAGCTGGGAATCGAACCACCAACCTTCTGATTGGGAGACGACCCACTCTACCACTACACTGATACACCACAGAATAACCAGAATAACACCACGTCTGCGCATAAATGCGCAGTGAGTACAAATATTACTAAAGTATTTGGTGCCTGTAACCAATGTCTCTCCACAGTAATGGAGTGTTAATAAACTCAGTAGAGTCAGAGGGCACGAACATAGCTGACAACATAATACACATGCGTGTGATGTCACCATTTTCACAGGAAGCACAACAGAAAGATCAGGGATTGAATAAATTATATATATGTGTGTGTATATATATATATATATATATATATTAGGGCTGTCAAAATTAACGCGTTAACGCAGATTAATCCATCATCATGATTAATCTGATTAAAAATTTTAACGCAATTAACGCATCTGCAGCGCAGAATGACAAAGTCCCTGAAACGTCTCTGGCAACGCATTTCGGGCAGTTTGTCCAAGTAGACTTACCGTCGCGGATGCCGCCGCACATGCGAAAATGGGTAATTGATCCGGTAGCGGCATATATATACTATATATTCATATATATGTATAGTAAAGGCTAGATATCTTAAGGCGGAGTCTCTAACGGCATCACCGGGTGGCCATCTTACCCCAGGCAAGCTCTCTGGCGGAGTCTGTGGTATGTGAATGAAGGTGAGTGATCTGCACAAACGTAAATACTCGTATCTTGCTGAAATCTTGACGGATTTACAAACGGTTTGGTACAATTCTGGATGTTTGACCGGAAGTGTAACAATTATCCATAAGTGCAGTGTTACAACTACACCTCTGACGTTTATAACAAACCAAACTGTTTGCAAA
>JAJHUR010136108.1:0-47533 GCA_027495735.1 Lutjanus campechanus | reverse complement strand
AAATGGATGCATGGTGATTTGCAGGAAAACTCCTTAGTGTCTTCCTTTTGGTGCTCTCTGATGGATGATTATCATTCCATTGCTGGGGTTATTGTTTTAGCCTTAATTGTGCAGTCATGTTTTTACCATAAAATAGTTCTTATTGCTGTAATTTCTCCAGTTAATTTTCATCCAAGGCAAAATGGTTATTGTTCAGTCTGTCTTGCTGAAAAGGTTTTTGATTGTTTTAATGCAGAATTGGGGTTCTGTTGTAATTCTCTTAAAGCGAGTTGTCTACCTCTGTAGTCCCTCTGGGCAGGACAAAAGTCTCATAACCATCCGCTCTCTGTCTGTCTGTGTGTGTGTGTCTATCTGTGGGCATATGTGTGTGTGTGTGTGTGTGTGTATCAGTCAGTTGTTTTGCAGGATAGAGGAAATGAAAGCTCAGACTGAGCCTCAAGGCTTTTCTAAACTGTCTCAGTGTCCTTCACATGCATGTGTTTGTGTGTTGTGTGTGTTTGTGTGTCTGGGCCTGAGCACATCTGCTCCCATAAATAAGTGTGTGAGAAGACATGAGTTAGTGACGAAAATGAGGAAAGAATACACTCATTTTCTGTGCCTTTCTCCGTTATGCTCAACTACGTACGTGCATGCACACATACACACAAAAATGCATATGCATGTACTGTATGCACACAGTGTAAGGAAGTGATTAAATCTCAGCTTTTATTGTGAAATATTGGGCTGCGCTGCCACCTCCTTCCTCTTTTTGTGTGCGAGTTTGTGTGTCTAGTGCACACACATGTGTGTATTGTGTGTAATTTTAAACTTTCTTTCCTAGAACTGACAATAGCTCACGCTGTGGACATGTTGTATAATGTGTTACATCATGCTGGTGACAGTGGTTGTTATTTTATGTACTCCAATTTTATATATTTTCAGGGGTAAAATCCTTAATATTTCAATTAAATGCATTGCTGTTCACTAGAGCTGCAACTATTAATTGATTATTAATTGTTTATCACCAACTATTTTGATAATTATTTAATTGGTTTGAGGCATTTCTTTAAGCAAAAAAGTCAAACATTCTTAAATTTGAATATTTTCTTGTTTCTTTACTTCTACATGACAGTAAACTGAGTATCTTTGGGCTGTGGACAAAACAAGGCATTTGAGGACGTCACCCTGGGCTGATCAACATTTTTCACCATTTTCTGACATTTTATTGACCAAACAACTGATCGATTAATTGAGATTATTGCAGCCCTTCTGTTCACTAACTTAAAAAAAACCCACACACATTAGTTTATTGCTCAGTCTGCTCACATTTCTTCGACCCAGTTTGTATGTGTGAGAGTGTGTGTGTAATTTCCTGGTTGTCCCCCAGCAACCCCCGGGCTCTGATCACAGGAAGTTGAGAGGAAGTTGTCAGGTCTCCGCTGCACACACACACACACACATACGCACACACACACACACTTGTACCTCCTCCCACGCTTTCACACTAGTAGGAGAAATGGTAGTGGCGAGCGAATAAAGGAGTGAAGAGGAGCAAGAGAGACGGGGGAGAGGACAGTGTTCAGGTGTGATAGTCTTTTTTTCTTTGTCAAGTGTGAAAAGTCTTTCCGTTTCTACACTGTCATCTCTCGCTCTCTCTTGCCCCTTTCCTTCCCTGTGAGGCATCTGCCACTCCTCACCTAACTAATGGGGCAGTCTCGTGCACAGAATCAAAAGATGGGAGAGCGACAGGCTGTTTTTCATTATAAATTGCAGCTCAGTGCTGCTTACCACTGGTACCCTACTTTATCAGGTACTTTATGTTTTATATTTAATAATTCTGATTATTATTGATCCCAGTGGGGGATCAGTAAAGTTTATCTTATCTTATCTTACAGATGCAGATTGAAACAGCTCAATTAATGCAATGTGCACAGACACAAACATTGTAGCAATTAGCGCAGGGTTGAGGGTGTGTGGGCATGTTTATTTATACTTATAACCGCCCTTTTCCCTCTGCGACTGCTCCTTCTCCTCACCCTCCAATATGTTGAGGCTGGGTACATGAAATAAGCCACGTGAGGACTGAACTGTAAGAGTATCATCGTTTGGTCCATGAAGCGGATAGTGTCTGGTTTCAGATTCCGACTGAATGTGTCTTAATTCCAGAAACAGAAGCAGATTCATTTACTGCTCCCCAGGATCGCTTCCAGTGCAGGTACAGGACCGCAATACCCATCAGTCTTGCCAGCTGGGGCACCATTGTTGTATGAGAACAGTTTGACCTATGAGTACTGCAAAAAAGCTGTTCTGTACTTGCAAAACAAACTCTACAACAATTTCCATCTGTGCATTACAGTGTTACAGTGACTACATCAGAACACAAGGCCAGAGACAGACTACTACTGTGTATCTGTATGTGTGATCGCAACATAAGAAAGAGTGTTGACACACAATCTAGTGACCTGGTTAGTGTCTGCTCTCTGTAGCAGCCTTGTCTAGTCTTGTTAAAAAGACCGGAGGATTAAATATAACTGTATTTCAGCTGGAGAAATCTCGTTTTGTGGCCTCATACTACACACTTTTTTCAGTTTAATTTAATTTATTTCGTTCATTTCAGTGTATGTTTCCAATACCAGTCTTACTAAAACAGATAGTAGCCTCTATATACGAACAACTTCAACACATTTCATGACCAAGAAAGAAGCAGGAAAAAGAAAAAAAAATGTTTTACCTGGCCCCTTCTTAAAAATAACAAAAATAAATATGGATGGCCTTTTTCATTTTCATGGATCACATGAAAATTCAACAATCCATACTCAAGTACAGTCGCATCGAAAATTCAAACATACTCAAATACAATCAGTCACAGTCAACACAAATATTACTCAGTAAATTCAATAATGTCCCATTATTTTGTCTAAATATATTTTTTTAATTGAATAATGTTTGAACATTTTAAATCACTCTCCAGAGAATTCCAGTTTCACTCCCATACACCGAATGAAATACACATCTTCTTTAATGTAATATGTGCTTAGGGACTTGAAATTAATTTTCATTCTGCAACTGTAAGATCCTTGTCATTTGAACTTTATATAAACAATTTCTATACATTTTAAGGTAATAGTCTATTTCTGGCTTTATAGGTGACTGATATTGGTTTTAAATCAACTAAATCTTTAAAGAATGGCTGTTTTTTGAGTTTTTATATCATTCTGTAGCTTTCCTGTCATGTTCTTTGTTTGTTGAAATCCAAACATTAAATTTTGGTCAAATTATGTATATTTCAGCATCAAGTTACCTTGTTGTGACAGAGCCAAGCCCTCTCATCTCTGCTTTTTACTCATGGTGGAGTGTGACTTTCCATTTGAAATCCCAGACAATAATGCAGATGGAATTGCTATTTAAATGGGTTTGTAATTATGTTTATACATGTACGCATGCCCAAAGACAAAGATCAGGACAGAGAAATGATTGCTTCGACAGCAGTGTGGTGGGATGAAAGGAAACATCTTTATAGCCACAATAGCTTTAAAAAAGTCAAAATAAGTCTGTTTGTGCAGCTGAACTGCAGATTATTTGTAAAAAAAAAAAAAACTCAATCAAAGCTAAAAACCCACACCACAAGCGTGAGATGAAGCTTTTCACTGCCGCCTTGGAACAGCGTGCTGTGCTCATGTCCACAGTGTGTGGCAGCAAACTGTTTCTGGCTTTTTGACCGTTACAGTCAGTGTTTGTTAGGTCTGTGTGCCCTCAGTGTGCAGAGTTAAACTGTTTCTGATAGCTTCACAGTAAATCAATATCCCGAGACAGACTCCTTCATTCTGTCTTTAAACACAAGCATAGAAAGTCAGGGCCTCTGTTTAGAAACTCTGAGAAATATCAGTGTACTCTCTAAAACAGTTGTTTCAGGGCATTGAGATGCATCAAATGTTGTTTGTAACAAGCTCAACTGGTATTCATGCATAGAAAGGGGTAATTGGCACTTGTGTAGTGTGATGTTGATATTGTGGGTTGTTCTTTAATATTTATATTTTCTGAGCTGTGGTTTTGCATTGTGGTGCCACTATATATGTCTTTCTTGTCTCATACGGTACTTTGTCTTTTTTATTCTTTGTTAAAAAAGCCTTTTCAAAACAGACACCCCTTTAATACAATATTTGGAGGATGCTCTCAATTATTTATCACACTGCGTTTGATGTGTTTTTCTTTTGCGTGTATATGAAGTGTTTGTATTGTGTATCTCTGTATACTGTCAGTATGTTTCCTTTGGTATTAAGGCTGTGATTTAATACTTTTATCTCAGCGTAAAATGGTTTTCTTTTTGGTTTGAAGAATTCCAACACGTCTGGCCAGAAAAAAACATCTCGGTTTGTTGTTTATTCATTTTGTTTTAATGCAGAAATGCAGATTTCGAACTGGTGATTGGTGAGTGTGTGTGTGTAATGTCTGCCGTGTGTGTGTGTGATGCTTAGTTGATGTGCAGGAAGAAACTAAATGGGGATTTAATGAAGTTGGATTATTTCTAAATAATGTAAATGACTAGATGCAAATGCTGGAACTAATCTTTTAATGTGGTCATATTACAGCGATTTATATCATTAATGATGATCATGTAGGATTCGGTGAGATTTGATTGTTGTTTAGTTGATCAATCCATATTGGAGAATTGTGTGTATTCGCTGTTTCCCCCATATAGAAGGATTTGTTAATACATGTTTATGTGAGTGCTCATACACACTGTGTTTCTGTTTTCTTTGTTTTGACCCTTTTACTGAAAAACTCTATGAGGCACTTTTTTGGTTAAAGCTGGGGTATGCAGATTGTTTTTGCATCAATGGGCAAAAGTATCATAGCAACTTTCAAATGCATGTTATCTAAATTCTGCTCCTAGGATTCTCTCTCACATTAAAACAACAGTAGTTTGATGAAGTTATGAAGTAGCGTGGGATCATGGGAGTTATCTTCACTTTTAAACAAACACCATTCCTCACTCTCTGATGTAGCCAACATACCTGTGTTTTCCAGAAGTTACAGCAACTAACAAGAAACACTTAGCAGGAAACGTACTGTTACCTGTGATTGAACATTTACACAAGTACACACAAAATATCCAACATTATGTCGAGTCTTGCTACATATTATAGCTTTAAAGATAATTTAATTTAAGTGGTCTGAGAGAAAACTACTGACCTCTCAGCCTCGTCATGGCTCTGTTTTCAAGCTTTATACCACTAGCCCGTAATGGGAGACTTTGACCAATCACAGGTCAGTAAGATAGTTCATTGTTGAGTCTCATTTCCAAAATGACAGTATATCATGACCTTGGAATAAGACTCACCTTCAAGCAAGGGTTGGAGTACTGGGTGAGTATATCAGCTATCAGCAATTGGGATGATTTTTTTTGTTGTTGTTGTTCTGCAGAGTGAGATCTGCTGCTCAGCAATGCACTCTCATTCAGCAGGACAGTAGATACCTACTGAGCCAGAGGCAAATGAGGGAAGAACAGCCTGTAGAGCCAGACTATTTTCACATTTAACTTGGATTTATGGATATATTTCGACACACACACACCGGCCTTAATATATTGGCGATGGTTGGAAAATTTTAACGTATTATCCAACCCTTCTGCAGGCCACCAATCCAAAGTGTTGGGAATGCGACTCACTATCCTTCTCCAAAATCGTTCACTGCACCTTTAAATAAACTTACAAAAGTGTGATATTCTGTGTTGACATGTGTTTTCCGTTTCTCTGTGTGTGTGTGTGTGATCCATAAGGATCTTTAATTATTGCCAACCTCTGTCTCTTGGCTGCCAGTTTAACAATAATTAATTACACACGCACACTCCTCACAGTCTGTCTGTGTGTGTTTTCTATACTCCCACATGTGTGAAACTGTGCTCCCCCATGACACTTGTGTGATTTATCCCCAAAGTTATAAATGAGATTTCACACGCATACATGCACGCACACATACACACACACACACACACACACACACGTGCAACATATAGCTGTTGACCACAATTTGCTCACCGCAAAAACTGGTTAAGGTGACATCATCAGAGAGACACACAGAGAGATCCTTTTTTAAAGGAGCTTTCTTAGACGTGACCACACACACATGGTATGCTTCACACACACATTCGCACGCAGACAGAGTAGGCTCTAAGGACCATAGCAGGGGAGCTGTGTGTGTGTATATAAAGTTAAAATCCAGACAGTCATTCCAGAGGCCAGACTATTGAGTCTTATAAACTATCAGGTCACAGATTATTGAAATAGCAGAAGAGATATATAGTCTGCGCCTGTGTGTGTCGTCTGTTTCACTATTTTACTGAAACATCACAAATTGCTGAGAGAAGACCCAGAAATCCAGACACACTTAAACACACACCTGCACGTGTGTATTTATGTGTATAAATGTGTGTGATTTAATGAAACAACACAGGTGTGTGAGTGTGAAAGATTTGGATGGAGTGTGTGCCTGTGTTTGAACTAGCAGCCTGGATCTGTGCATGTGTGTGTGTGTTGTAATGCTGATTTATTTCAGCATCATTTATAGCCCCATTGGGAACTGAACCAGCAACCTCTTGGCAGCTATTTCAGTGTAATAGTTTCACATGCACACAGACAGGCTATTGTGTGGGCTAATCTAAGAAAACGTAGCTTGTTTTAACCTGCTCACCTCCACCAATTTGACGAGGAACACTTGGACAGCATAATAAGTTCAAATCTATTCCTAAGTTCAGAGAGTAACTTGTTTTTATACTCCTCTGACCCACCTGTAGGCCTCGACGCACACTTCAAAATAAAGTTTTATAGACCGTGGGTCCCAGGGTGTTTGCCTTTGCAGATGAAAACAAGTAGTTTGTCATGCTGAGAAGTTCACTGCTGGAAAAGTGGGTTTCTGTCACTTGTGACATTTTCAGTTTCACTGTCTTTTGCGTTTTTAAAGTAAAGAGTTAATTGAGCTTGAAGGCAGACGGTTTGATTTATAGATAAGGGGCTGTATTACAGAAACTTAGTGATTTGCAGATCCTATCTTAACTGTTTGGTAACCATGGTGAGTAGAGCTAGTCTGATTTAGGAACTTCCAAAACTTCAAAGCTCATAGCTGTTTTTGCTGTGACATAAAAGTTGATAAGTGATGTTGGATTGAGTATTTAGGATTTCTTAGCTATCCTATCTTAGACGCTTCCTAACGTAACTTAGTGCTTAAGTGAAGACGTTTCTGTAATACAGCCCCAGTTAAGAGAATCTCTCTTTGGTGAAGTCTCTTAGTAGCCTTTGAGGTGCACTTGAACAGCTAACAGTTTAAAAACTCAACGCCATCAGTAGCCAAAAGACCATGGTTATACTGGACAGCTCCCAGTTATGTGTCCATGTCTGTGTGTAACTGGTGTTAACCTGTGTTCTGCCTTTAACTCCCCAAAGGGGTAAACAGCCCTCCCACAGAGTATTACACACACGCACACACTTACTTCGCCACACACACTGTGCAGTGCTTCCCAGACCCTGTGTGGTACTGTAATCCAATGTAGTTATTCGAGGTCAGACTCCCCTAATAGACTTTTAATAAAGTTTGTGTGGTGGGGGGCTGGGCGGGCTGGATTGTGTAAGTGTGTATTTATGTGCATGCAGGATTGTTACAAAGTGTGTCTTCTTCTGTTTGTTTCTAAATCTGTGTTTTCCACAGAGCACTTTGTAGCACATAGTTTGTGATGGGGCTGCTGCACAATTAATCAAAATATCATAATTGCAATAAGTGCGACATCCAAATCACAAAAGATGCAATTTTTTGATAAAGGAAAGACGGTGACGGAGCAACATTATGATGGAGAACAGTAGCGCAGATAGGCCCTGGCCTAAAAATGTTGTTCCCCAGATGTGAGAAAACATGCTTGTTTGGACATCATCGTGATTTTAATAGGGTTTTTTTTTTCTGAAAATGAAAATTGTGATGCAAAAATGACTACTTTCATTAATTGTGAGTCATATAGCAAGATCTGTAAAATTTATGGCAATATAATTTCTTTCAGTTCTAGTTTGTGCACAATGTTGTTTCCTTATTTACTTTTCCCAAATGAAAACGCTTATCTCTCATAAATAGCATGTGCAACGATATTGATTTAAGTAATAAAGATTTAGTGATCTGCGGATCAACACAGCTCATTTGAGCACCTGTGAGATTCAGCTAACTGGCTGTTCTTTCTCCTTTTCGTCTCAACAGCATGTGTCTTAATTATCATCACTTAACGCTTAGCAAAGAAACAGCCACATATGTTAAAGCTAAGATCAATGTAAATCAAAACTAATCAGGAAAACTACACAAATAACTGTTTAACCTCATGTATGTGTCTACAGTTTAAAGGGACAGTTAATCCCAAAATCAAAAATACATATTTTTGCTCTTACTTGAGGCCCTATTTATCCATCTAGATAGTTTTGGTGTAAGTTACAGAGTTTTGGAGATATTGGCTGTTAAGAAGTCTGCTGTCTCTCAAATATAATGGAACTAGATGGAACAACAGCAACGTCTCTCTCCAGAAATCATGACCTGGTTGCTCAAAATAATCCACAGATTGTTGTTGTGAATACTTTCTTGTAGGAAGTATTTTCTTTCTCTTGTCCGTCTGTCTTATCACTGTGCAGAAGGAAGTGTTCCTCTACTCAATACGATGTTTACACCCTGTGCCGTCATCAGCACAAGCCTCTTGACTATGAAGCGATGCGCAACTCCTTCTGCATGGTGATACAGTTGGCGGCCGTACTATGGTAGAAAGAAAATAGTTCTCACATAAAACTGCTCACAACAAGGTCTATAGATTATCTTGAGTTGCCGGGTCATGATCTCTCAAAAGAGACATTGCTGTTGAGTTTTTCAAGTGTATTTTTGGTGCTTTGAGCACCACAGGCTGTGTGTCGTCTTGTTCCATTATATTGGAGAGAAGGCCAACATTTCTATGGCTTATATCTCAAAAACCCAACAACTTGCACTAAAGCAATCTAGGTGGATAAATATCACTAGAGGAAAAATGTATAATTTTGATTTTGGAGTGAACTATCCCTTTAAGTGACTGTGACTTTTCTCTGTTAAGTCTGAGTTTGTTCCATTTTTCTGTTTCTAACATTTCTTTGCCATTTTGCTAAGTTTAATGAATAGATGTCTATCTGTCGGTCACATAGAGTGATTAAAGCTGTTGTGCTATCAATACTTACACACACACACACATACACACCACACACACACAGCTACAGATACACTAAGGTTCGTGTAAGGATAGCCCAAAAGTAAGGAGAGTAAAAAAAAAAAGGGACTGAGAAAGAGACAGGGAGGAAATGTATAAGGGTGGGTAAGAGCAAGAGATTAATTGAGAGAACCAGATGAAAGATAGACAGATAGGGAGAGCAGCAGACAGAGGGAGGTATGCGCCCAACATCGGTTTGTGTGTGAGAAAGAGTGAGAAAGAGCCCAATATAGAGAGTAGGAAGCAGAGAGAGGTGGTTAGAAAGAGTGGAGGAGTAGAAAAAAAGGGAGGGAGTCTCATAACGAGAGAGAGGTATTGAAATGTGAACCTCTGATTAAGTTTGACATTTAAGATGACATATTTTGCATGCTGTTACCCCATTACAAATGAGTCTTACACTCGGGGAGAGTGTGTGTGAGTGTGTATGTCTGCATGTGTGTGATTCGCTTGATCCATGGCAGGAATGAATTGGGCCCCTGCTATACAACAGATGAAGTGTGTGTGTCTGTGTGTGTGTGTAAGTAAGAGCTCTGGCATTGATTAGGGGCCTAGCAGGCAACTTAAAGCTTTTAGTCTTAAAATGGCAGGTGGACTCTGTCTCCCAGTGATTTTATGTTGTCCTCCCTCCTTCTGTTTCTCTCCCCTCCCCCCTCCCGATCTTCAATTAGACTCCCGTCTCTGCAAAATCAATTCCAAGCTGTTTCTTGCCCCCCCACCCCCATCTCCCCAAAAAAACAGAAACGCTCCCTTCAGCCAAGGCCAGACACACCCGCGCTCCCATCCAGCGTTTGAGCTAAGCACCACATAGCAGCGTGCACTTGTGGCCGATTCCTATTATTATCCCACCGCTCTAAATAGGCTCGGTTTCACGGCCTGATCTGTTTTGTCTGTGTGGGTACTAAAACGGTCACGTGCACACACTTTCATTAATATTTTCTTCAGCTGCTTTCATTCACTGACACGTAACCTAAAGCTACAAGCCATTTCAGCGTGACTGCCATTTTGTGCATCAGTGGCCTTCCTCGAAGTAATAATCTGTGACATTTTCATATAAATAAATGGCTGCTGAGTGATACAACACAGTCATGAAAGCTTTGACATTTGCAACAACAACAACAAGAGCAACAGCTGGTGTCTGCCAGCCTGCCCTTCCAGGGGAAACCCTTCTTACTGACAGGAAGTGATGTGTTTCAGGTTCCTGGCAGCTCCCTCAGTGGTATTTATTTGGAGTAAAGAAACAATACCTGCATTCTAAAATCACATACTTTTCTTTTCACTTTTATTACCAACTGTAGCTGCCCTTACAGATGCATGTTGTTGCATGTAGGCTGCATACAATTGGGACATACTGCTTTGTCATAACATTGTACCTTGAACTCTGACTCTATTGCTCGTGCATCTGTCACAGTCTGTAGAGCAAAATTTGAAGTAAAAAGCATACAATTTGAAACGCAGGTAATGTCTTCGCTTTCTCTGCGGCTCAGTCGATGTGGTGCATCTTACTCTGTGCAGAGGATTGTGGGTCAGAATATCCAGGAAAGTATGCTGGCTTGCATACCAGAAACTGTAGTAGAACATCCTTTTATTTTTGGCATTTTGCATTTCCAATACTATGTATTGAGACACACGAAGTCTTTCTGTGGAATACGCACCCAATATTTGAGCATAGTCAGCAAACCATGGCTGGGTGGGGGGGTATGAACTGTTGTTCAACTTAGAGATGCAACTATTAGTTGATTAATTAACTGTTGGTTGGGCAAAAGAATCAATCTGAAAACATGTTGAGAAATGCTCATCACAATTTACGAGAGCTCACAATTTTTTCGTCATTGTATAGAGTAAATGATTAATATGTGTCTGATGATGTCTTGTGGAAATAATGAGCAGATTAATCCATAATGAAAATAATCATTTATTGCAACCCAAGTTCAGACCAAACAAGCAATTTAAAGTCATCAAGCAGTTTGTGCCAAATCTGAACTGAAAAGTCTCTAAAACATCAGCTGCTGAAACACAAGTTGTATACACAACTGATTATTCAATTAATCACCTACTATTTTGATAATCGATTAATAGTTAGAGTCATTTTGGAATAAAAACATTCTGACTCCAGCTTCTTGAATATGAGTAATATCTGAGTTTTTTAATCCTCAATGATAGTAAACTAAGTATAATAGACCAATTTCTGACATTTTCTGACACTTTATGAAACAAACAACTAATAAATTGATCGAGTAAGTGATGTACAAATGAATCCATAAAGAAAATGATCATTAGTTGTAGCCCTGCATGCATTTATCTGAAAATACTCTTTACAAATGGTCATCTTAAAATTTCACATGAATATTAACTTTAAACTTAAATTTTCCTTTCTGCTCACACATTCATTCTGTTCATTAAGGCCAATATAAAGAGGAATATTGAAATATAGTATGGGGTCAATTTGCTCTCACATTAATTCAGCTAATTAAAGTATTTTCTGCTTGTACTGAATCAATTAAATTCATTCAGTGTGGTCAGGACAGCTCGCCCCCACATGTCCACTCACTGTCACTGTATTTCTTTCCTCAAGTTCCTCATCACCTTTAAAAGAAAAAGGAGTTCAGAGCACAACATCTGGGAGAGAATTGTTTTATTATATCAGTGAAAATAAACCCGGGAACCTCGCTGTGGGTTGCAGAGTTTGTTTAAATCAAGCAGCCATTATGCTGCACGTTGTTCGAGAGGCGACCAGCTGGACGCCTGACCTGATGTATGACTCCATCTTTTGAGTTTGGGACAAATTAAACCCAAAGTGCGCTGTTGAAAAGTTTAAATGATGGGAAGATGCTTTTGTTGTTCCGCAGTAACTTTGAAGGATGAGAGGAGGTTGTGTATGAAATGCCCCTCTCCAGTTGCCTGTCTGTGGCTAATAAACACTGTGCTGTTTCTGTTGGCAAACTTAAACTCACTCTGGAGATTAAGGGACGTTTAAAAGTAGATGTTTTAATAGTCATCCAGTATTTGAGGATGCTTATTAGTATGTGGGGCTCATCTGCTCTTTGCCTCCTGCCTTCTTTCTCTCCTCCTGCACTCCCTTTTTTTCTCCTGTTTCCGTCTATCCATTTCCCCAGACAATCTTTCCTTTTTTTTTCTTTTTAAATGAAGAAAATATATTCTCTTTCCCGTCTAAAACATCTCCTCCCCTCCAAGCCCCTGTCCTCCTTCCATTTACCTCTATCAGTCCTTACCCCCTTCTTCCTCCCTTAATCATACTCCTCCTCACCTCCATACATACATCGATCCATCTTTTCTAAAACCTACAAAAGTCACCATGAAACTGAAGAAGAAAGATGGCGGCACAAAAAAAGTGAGGATAGATGATGAGGAGCAGGAGATGCAGGGACAAAGACTGAGAGAATAATAAGAAGAGACAGGATGACGCAGATCAAGAAACAGAAAGAAAAGCTTGAGAGAGATCTCTCTGTGTGTAACAAGACCTTGCCTTTAGCATTATTTCTTCATATGTTGCACATTAATCCTTTGTTTATGAGAGATGGAGATGCCAGCTAGAGCTGTCCCACGGGGAGGGGAAGAGCAAAGCTATCTGAAGGCAGAAGAAATATGTGACTGAGATTCACTATCAGACACATCCATTACTGTGACTTAATAATATGCATTTAGAGAATTAGCCTGGAGTAACTGGGTGAAAATGGGTGAGATGCACTGGTAATCTATTTTTCCCATTAGTGAGATCTAACTACATTTTCTGGCTGTTCTTTGATTTGTTATAAGTTACATTAATTTCAGTGGACTTGTGGTATAATGTGACGATTCTGAACACATTATACGGTTGTCCTGAAGTTGCACAATGTTGACGTTAGAGGAGTACCAGCATGGGAGCTAAGCAATCTACTGCTGTGGACAGGGTCAGCAGCAATATGTATTTTAGCCATTTAAAAAAAGGCCCACCTAATAAAATCAATATCAACTTTAGTGTACTCTATATTTTCACCACTTTACTTAACAGCTTTTTCTGACTGGAAACTGCAGTTACATAAGCCAAATGTCGCTCTGTCTTGTTCAACCAGTCTCCATAGGTGAAATCGGTCATTTTACCTTGTAGAACACTGCAGTAGCTGGTCTACTGCTGCCTCAATCAGTCAGTTTGGTTGTATTTTTGTATGTCTTTTTGTATATCTCAGTGAATCTGAACTAAGCTTTTAAAATGCCAACATCACACAACAATACAAAGCAAACTAACCAATCAAGGCAGTGGTAGACCAGCAACTCATGTGTTCTGCCGAGTAAAATTGCTGGTTTTGTCAGTGAAATCTGGTTGAGCAAGAGAGCAATATTTGGCTTATATAATGGCAGCCTCCCTTCAGAAAAATCTCTCTGACAGCGAGGTAAAGGTGAATATTCTTAACAATTTACATATGATCATCATATGATTTCACATGTGATAGAACTGAAAATATATGGTTCCTCTACCTTGGCCAGGCATATAGTGCAGAAACATCCTTCAACAGATGTCTTGGGCACGATTATTGGTAATTTCAGATAAAAAGCCTCACTGGTGTTGGGGCTAATTGTAGTTGATGGAAATGATTAACTGACACATTTATCCTCACTATGGTATTGAGGCCATTGTGGTGTATAGGGTCTAATTGTAGCTAGTAGCAGTAGTTGTTATGTGGTATGTTGTGGTGGCTTGTACCTAATTGTAGTTGATAGTAATGGTTCCAGTCTGTGTATACAGCCTGAAGCAGACAAAGGCTGTGCTGCGACACACACTGACACACACACACACACACACA
Source organism: Lutjanus campechanus (assembly GCA_027495735.1). NCBI lineage: Eukaryota > Metazoa > Chordata > Actinopteri > Lutjaniformes > Lutjanidae > Lutjanus > Lutjanus campechanus. The sequence goes on along the minus strand of JAJHUR010136108.1, from coordinate 33,502 downwards.
CAGATGCATACACTCAGAAACAGAAACATATGGCACTGCCTTTTAACACACACACCTCTCTTCTTCTTGCCCACATCCTGAAGCGTGCAAGTACACTGAAAAAAGAAAATTGTTGGACCAACTTTAAATAATTACTGAAATTGGTAACACACAATTGATTTTTTTTTTAAATCATGTTAACAAGTTATATGAACACAATTGTTTTACGTAATAATCTGATTGCTTTCAAATCAACTGTTTACCTTAATGCAACTTAATTTTAAGGCAGGTCAGCATAGAAAATCCCAGTTTTCCAACTCAAGTATTTGCTTTATGCAGAAGCATATGGTTTCAGGAGAAGTATTTTTTAAAATAGTAAACTTACTGTGTTATTTCAGTTAATTAAGTGTATTAAATAATAGAATTGCTAATGTTAGCATGACCTACTCTTAACCTGTGTTAGCGACAGCTGGTTTCGTTCGTGTACAAAAACTTGAATAACACAATAATTCAGTTGGACCATTTTGTATCGAACATAGTACATTATTTGACCGCAATGTATAATTCTATCTTGCATTAGACATAACCATCTTTACCAGTCACCGAGAGAAAATGACGGCTCCACTGCAGTGGAAAAATCTGGAAAAGACGTGGACATCATGATGTCACAAACCTAACTGATACACTTTCACTGTGCACAAATAAGAATAGCAGGTTAAGGGAACAGGATGTAGTTGTTATTATGGGTGGTAGAAAAAAATCTATTCCCTTAAGTATTGTGTTTCCTTTTTTGCATTTCCTGAATAGATTTCTTGGTTTGCTGAATTGATTTTTGTACACATGTATATAAAATTACCTAGCGCTTAGTCTGTTAGCGCAATGCTAACATATAAAGGGAATTTCCTTTGATGTGCTAATGAAATTTAGCATTGTGATAATATCTTAACAAACCAATCTAACTTCACAAATTCCAGGGCCTAATATTTTAAAAAGCAAAATAAATTGCAATAAAATCCTCATACTAAATTGAAATACATGTATAATTCCATTACTTAAGAATTGCAATACATGTCGTATTGACACGAGATATTATCAATTGGGAAATAAGTGTATCATCCCAGCCTAGTTGTTATAATCCACAAAAACAGACTGCCATCACCAAAGCAGAAGGCTGAATGGGACTTTAAAAATTACATTACTTTAACCACTCCTGAAATACATTTTTACAGTGTAGCACGTCAGATGTATGCAAATGATTATATGATGCCAAGGTCACTGAATGATTGATTGATTGTTGATTTCCCCCTTCACTTGAATCATTCATAATTTTCTTTATTATCGCTTTGATTGACTCTTGAAGTCACCACGGAAATCTTTCAGGGCAGATGGAAACACTGTTGGGTCAGTCAGTGCTTCTTAGGTCGGGATTTCAGCCTCATTGCTTTACCACAACGATCTGTAGTTTTCCACTGTGTGTGTGTGTGTGTGTGTGTGTGTGAGTGAATGATGAATTCTGACTGGGTGTGGTGAACATCAGATGAGATTTTCCTCTGCTCCCTGCACTCACACACACACACACACATACACAGTGAGTGCCAGGGCTGGTCTAGGCGTGGGCCCTCGCAGACATAAATTGCTTTATTTTAATAGTTGTATGGTAGAGAAAGAGGGAAAGAAAAAATGTTAAAATACTAGAAAGGCCATGCGCTCTTAGAATCAAGGGTTCCAAAAAGGCTTTTCCTGAAGGGAAAGGTTCTACCCAGAACCATTTGTGTCTGAAGAACCTTTTGAAGACAGTGTTCATCAAGTAAGCTCTTTAAAGGCTCTTTGTAAGTCTAAGGTTTCTCTTGGAGAGTTTTTCAAGAACTTTAACATACCTTTATTCCATAATATAAAAGGATTCTCATTAGAACCTGCTGGGTAGGTTCTAGATAAAAGCCTTGGAATATATAAAAGGATTCTCGTCAGAACCCCCCGAGTGTGTTCCGGTTTGCACCCTTAGAAGGTAGAAAGGTTCTGGATAGAACCCTCAGATAGGCCTTTTCCACTAACATGGAACTGGCCCCATTCTAGTTCACAAACCTAATTCTGAACTACGCAGAGTACTTCCACAAAAATAACTTCGTTCTGAACTCTAAAAATTGGTTTTTCAGCTGGAACCGAAAAAATATTAGGTTGTCCTCGGTAACCAAAGTGGAAGTGGCATATTCTACAGGTCACTGTGCACTCTGCAGCACCCTCTGTTGATGACCAGTCAGAACGCAAGCTAGATAGCACAAAGTTCACAAGAATCTTGAATGGAGCGGGTTCAAAGACCAGAGCTAATTTGATCGAAAAGGGTCTGAGGGTTCTGGGTGGAACCATTACACCATAGAGGGCTTCAACGTAGATCCTCTTCTGGGTGAAACCTTTCACAGATAGTTCAAGGTATAACCCTTTATGTTGGGTTCTAGGTAGAACTCTCTGACAGGGTTCCAAGTGGAAGCTTTATAGATTCTACCAGGAACCAAAGTGGGTTTTCCTGCAGGGACAATGAGTAAAGCCCTTTATGGTTCTAGTTAGCACCTTTATTTCTAAGAGAGTAAAGACAAAAACTGGGTACTACATAGAAAGAGAGAAGCCCCCTCTGTACCATTTGTCTTCTCTTCTTCTCTGTTTGTGTGTCTGTGTGTGTGTTTTGTTTTCTCTTTTCTTCCTAATCCACTAGATTACATTACAGGCTTGTCAAAATATGGTCCTTTTTAATATGTTTATGTGTATCTACATCTGTTTGTTTATATTCTTCTGATTATTCTCTCTTCTCTCTCTTCAGAAGTGTGTGTGTGTGTTTGTGTGTCGATTCCCTCTTGCTTTAACTGTTTACAGTTTGCTATCAGTAAATACAATAAGCGTTTATCTCTCACGCTAACACAAAGTTAGTCACAGGGTCGCATGCTATCTCCCTTCCACGCACATCATCAAACATGCATTACTCACACAACAAGAACACACACAATCAGTGTCTTTCCCCCTCATATTGCATTGATCTAAAAGTGATCAGTTTTTGGCGTCTATCAGGCGTCTGTTGGGTTTTCACTGTGTTTATTACCGAACACACACGCGCATACAAACACAGCGCATGGGTCAATGGGTTGACTGTGTTTACGACTGAATATGAACTGAACGACCACAAATAAACACACGCACGCACGCACACGCTCAGAAAGCACACACACACACACACACACACAATATCTGTGTCTCTCTGTCATGACTGTTGTGAACAGAGCGACCACAATTGTTCTCTTTTCAAACAAAAGAAACATTATGGTTTAACATAAAACACATGGCTGGTTATTTGATGGCTTTGTATAGTGATTATAAGGGAGGGAGGGAGAGGGAGGGCTGGTGGGGGAGAGGGGGTGCGACAGAGGGAGGGAGAGGGCAGGAACAGAGAGAAAATTTTTAATGATGGAATTACTCGAATTATTGAAGTAATTATTCTTGCATGTGAAAGAGGGCAATAGAGACTAAAAAATGACTGAAACACAAGGCATGTACCTCTAAGATTTTTTTGTTTGTTAGAGGTATTTAACACTGTTTATAAATGATGTAAATGGTGGCAAAGGAGGCTGAAGGACAGAAAAAGAGATGAGATGGGGGGGCACAAGTGAACTAATTTTAAAAATACTGTAAAAGGTTTTTAACAGGTTATGAAACAGTCTGAATTTATTACTGTTGTGTCTGTATCAGTGATTCTCAAATAGTCGGGGGTCCATGAAAAGTTTTCAGATAGATTAATTTGAATTATTAAGATAGAAAAAAATATTTATTTCTTTTACAAAAGACTCCATAGTTCAACAAATAATATTTAATTTTTGGATTTAAAATAGAACGATAATAGATATTAGTTATTATCACTTTTTAAAAATTGCCTTTTAGAGCTGCAACAATAAATTGATTATGAGTCAATTATCAATTTAATTCCCTGCTATTTTGATAAATAATTAGTCAGTGTGAGTAATTTTCTCAAGAAAAAAAGAAAATCTCTGATTCCAGCTTCTTAAATGTGAGTATTTTCTGGTTTCTTCACTCCTTATGTCAGGAAACTGAATATTTTTAGGCTGTGGGCAAAACAAAACATTTGAGGATGTCATCTTGGGCTTTAGGAAAGACTGATCAACATTTTTCACCATTTTCTGACATTTTATAGAAAAATGAAATTTGAAATGAAATGAAATTGGGAAAGTAATCAACAATGAAAATAATCATTAGTTGCAGCCCTATTGGTAAAAAAAACAGTGAAACATGCAACTGCAAAGAGAGGGTTGCAGTGAAGAACTAATAATAAAGTTTGATGTCTTTTTTGCTTAATAAGGCTTTATACAATAATTTACATTGTTGTCAAGAAAATTATACAGAGCAGATGTCTTTGTTTCTTAACCTAATCCATTTTCCCATTATCTGTTAAACACATCCTCATTCACTCTTAGATCATTTTATTTCTGACATTATTATGGTGGAATCACTACCGCTTTTGTCCAGAGGGGCCTCCAAAATCAACACAATATGAAAGTTACTTGTAGTAGCCTTAAATGAGGAAGACAAGCAGACAAAAAAGAAAAAAAGAAGAGAGAAATCCAAAGGACAGGAGGTGACAGTGAGAGATGAGAATTTAGGAGCCAGAAAATGAATGAAAGGCACACGGAAAGAGATGCAACAAAGAAAAAGAGAAATTTGGAGGAGCTGCAGGGGATGAATTGCAGTCTGCCGCCTCCCTCATCCATCTTTCTGATATGGAGTGTGTGGTTTGATGTGGTTGTCTGTTGGCCATTCTCCCCGTCTCTCTCTCCTCTCTGTCTCCCCCACTTCTCTCTGTGCCTCACCCTCTCTCCCCTCCCCCGCCCTCCCGGCCTCTCTGATATGGTTTGAGTTTTGATGTGGTCATGTGTTGAAGATTCTCACGGATGGTTTCCATAACGATAAAAAAGATTCACTCCCTGGTTTAAAAAAAAAAAAAAAAAAAAGCTAAAAAGTTGCACTTAAGGATGCAGCGAACATCCAAAAACACGCACACAAACACACGCACGCACAATCTTGAGAAGTCTCTCACAGCTGAAATGTTTCTGATTTGTTGGGGCTGTTTTTCTTTGACGAGGTTTGTGGTTGTGGATCGTCACAGATTTCAGCCTTCAAAGAAGTTTGGAAATTGAATCAAAGCAAATCTGTACACATACATCATTGTCAGAAAATTGTATTTGTGTGTGTGCATGTAATCCACAGTTTATTATACGAGTCCTGCAGACACCTTGTATCTCTTAGGGCCAGTTTCACAGACAAGGCTTGAGCCTAGCCTCTGACTAAAATGCCTGTTTGAGCTTTCTTTACTCAAAGCAACTTGCACAGACCTAATCTAAAATAGTCATCAGTTTAGTCTGTTCTGGATTAAACTAAGCCAATTGCAAAAAGGAGGATTAAAGCTAATCTAAGTCTAAATTGAAGTTTAAATTAATCCTTCAAAGAGGCAGGTTTAACTTCTGCTTAGTCCTGTTTGTGAGGGAGTATGGACTATTTGGAATATCTAAATGAGGGGTGCCCAAGCTTTTTTCTTTGGACGGCCAAAACTGAAACTTAATGGTGGACCATGTGCCAAAAGGAAACAATGTAATGTATTGTTAAGATGCAAAATAGTGCTGGGATCCCAAGTTCCCTTAATTGACTTTCTGTGTGCCTCACTCTGCCCGCGTGCCCAGATTATGAAAAATAATCAAGAAATATGGGTCCCACATATTTAATTTTTTTAGGTAATGTCTTTGACCTTTTGCTTTTTTTGGACACTACAGGCAAAATATTTTCCACCGGCTTTTTTGGCCATGACGAGCCAATTCGTGCTGCGCTGATTTGCATTTCCATTACAATTTTTAATGTGCTGAGCTGTCCCGAGTCGTGCCTGAGATGGACCTTTTCTGGACTTAGAGGCCAACCCGCCACCAAAGGGGCGAGACTCAACACATGTGTGCTGGACAGAAAAGAGAAAGACGTTTTTAAAAGTCTGTGGGTTCAACTATCATTCCTGGTGAAACGTTTAGTTTTTTCCTGCAGTGCTGTTTGTTCTTTCTGGTATTGGCTTTATTTAACAGTTTCATATTCGCTTTCAGCTGTATAAGATTTGTGTTAAGTTACTGCTGCTTCATAATAAAAGTGTTTAAGTAACAAAAGCGGTATTTTATTGTGAAGAATTTATAGTTTTACAGCCACTTTTTTGTGGAGCTCGTCTTTGAGGACATTTTTACCTCATAAAAATAAAGAAGCATAAATAATAATTTATATTTAAATTTTTTTAAATTGATTTAAAAAAAATAGCTAGAAACAGCTGTTGGACCTTGTGGCAGGCCAGCTGTGGCCCATGGACCCCACTTTGAGCAGCAGTGATTTATATGAAGACCAACAGGCACTACAGAGGCCAACCAGAAAAGTCTGTTATTTACTTTCAATAACTGGTTTGACACAATTAGTTTTAAAAGCATTTCTTCATACTCACTAAACTTTTTTGAATAAATTCTTTTCATCTGAGGCATTTTATCTTAAGATTCATACCAGTTATGGTGTTTTCTGTTTCATTCTGGGTTTTCGTTAGAACCATAGTACTAGTTTAACTAGTACAGATTAAGGCCTACTCCTGGCCTTAATCCTCCTCTATCTCAGCCCTGTATCTTCATGTATACATAAACAATAATGTCAGTGTATTAACTGGACAATAAAACTCAAACTTTTTCTGTCTCTTTTCATCTTATCAGAGATGGTGAGGAAGAAGAATCCCCCTATCCGGAGTGTGGGAGGTGAGGAGGAGGAGGAAGAAGAGGGGAGGAGGCCAGCAGGAGAAGAAGAGGAGGAGGGAGAGGAGGAGGGGAGAGTAGGAGCAGAGGCCGACCGAATAAACCGACCCTCTGAGCCAGAGTCCTCCGACCGGATCAGAGGAGATGAGGAGCAGGAGGAGGAGGAGGGAGAGAGCGAGTGCGTATCCTCATCTGTCTCCCCCTCATCCATCGGCGACCGCTACAGCAACGAGGAGAGAGGGGGGAGGAGAGGAGGAGGGGGAGGAGGGGGGAGAGCCAGACAAGGAGGAGCAGCGTTGACTGACAGACCCGAGAGCCAGTCGGAGGCTGAGGATGGGGAGAAGGGAGTAGACGAAGGAGAGAGGAGTAGCGACAGAGACAGAGGGGAGGCAGATCATCTCACCGCTCCTCTCCTCTCTGCCCCCCACCTCCTCCTCCACCCCAGACAGGAAGGAGGGGAGGAGTCGACAACTGACACCCCTCCGCTCTCCTCCAGCCCCTCTCCTAAACTGCAGGACTTCAAGTGCAACGTGTGTGGTTACGGTTACTATGGCAACGACCCAGCTGACCTGGTGAAGCACTTTAGGAAGTATCACCTGGGCCTGCACAACCGCACGCGGCAGGATGCTGCCCTCGACACACACATCCTGGCCCTCCACAACATGGCTCCACACACACCTCTAGGTAATCTCAGCTCTCTGCCTAGTTTGTTAGACTTGTGTTTGTGTTTGTTCTGTTAAAATAAATGAAAAATAACATCGATATGTGCACAAAATTATGAAGTAAACATCACCGATCAGGCCTAAGAACACAGTCTCATATGCTGCAAGGGTCAGTGAGTGAATGGAAATAAATCTGAACCATTGTATTAACATTAACACTTGCAGGGTTCCTACTAGATGTGCACAGGAACGTCCTTATCTCTTTCTGTTCAGGGAACAAAATGATCTGTATCGGTATTTGGATAGAAGTCTGGAAGCAGGCGTGGTTTATGTCGGAACTCACATTAAATCGGGCAAATTTTGTGTTTTCTAACCTAATATTTATTGGCGATGCAATTGTTGTGCCTTCAAAACAAAACTGATTTATTAATGGCATATAATTATTTCCACATCCTTGTACTTTTCATCTGTCTTTTATTTTTAAGATTTAAGAACTGAACCTCACCATCCCCCTCTAACTGGACTACAGAGACAGGGAAAAGTTTTATAAATGAAAAGATTCTGTTTTGCACTGGAAATAGAAACTCTTCACAGTAAAGATTAAAAAAAAATCCTTCAGTTGGAGGGAAAAATATTAAATTGGTTAGTAATATGAAAATAAGTACTTGCGTAAAAATGTACTTAAATTAAAGTAAAAAGTAGAGGTGGTAATGTGACTGTTTTACATTTTGTAAATTACATTTTCCTGACTAATAATAAGCAACTTTGGGTAGAAGAAATATGTTTCCATCGCATTATTTGTGATTTCCTCAATAACATAATAGATGGATGGAAAGTATGGAATCTGATTTAAGTGATTTCAAGGTCTGGGTAAGATGGAAAAAGGAAAATTAGTTTTGACAAATATTTGTGTCCAGACTTTTCCCCCTGTTCTTTTTTCTGAAAGACAAAATTTCTTTAAAAAATAAATAAATAAACTGAACATCCAAGCAGTGTTTTTTCAAGGTGTGTGGAGCAGGCAGCCAGTACTTCCATAAAATTTACCACTGCAGGCCTGAGCGAGTTTGATGTTGTCGAAAGCAAAGCAAGAACTATGGTGTGCAAACACACACTCCTACGCAGAGCTTTCTCTATACCTGTACGTCACAGCCTGCAGAACAGCTCAGCTCCATGTGCCTGATGAATGTATGAAATCCCAACATCCGTGGCCAATGTATGCATGTATGCATAAAATCACAAATAACCAAATATTTAACTTGTCTGAATATTTCTGAGTTATGCAGTGATGTAGATATCAGAAAACAGACATATCTTTTCTGTGTAAGGAAACCAAACCTCTATGGCTGCTTTCATTGGTTCCTTTGGACCCCGACTGATATGTGGTTGTGTAGATGATACAGATATTAGAGTGGAAAAATGCACAGCTTAAAGATATGGTGGCCGATATGGTGAAATTTGGAGTTGGAGTAAAAAATAGACTTTTTTATGTGAATTGTGCACCGGTTTTGCCCCGATATGACTATATGAAGGTACCCAGAAGGCTGTTTTCTTAAACAAATAACTTTATTATAGAACATAATATGTTTTAGAAATAAAAAGCTAAATAAACATCACTACAATTCAGTAGTTTTTTTTTCTGTTCTTATTTATAAAGAAGCTAAAAAATATAAGGGGCAAAATAATATTAGATCATTTGTTCAATATGTTAAGGGACAATATTCGGAGTGTAGGTTGGTTTAGTCCCTCTTTGAGCAAAGTGAACCGACAGTGAACTGTCATCTAACTTTCTGCCTGAGACTGTGGACCGAACAGCCACAATGGGTAAATGCAAGTTATATACATACATGTTAACGGTTGGATTTTAAAACCATATATTTTACACAATACACATCTAGCTATATGTACTCAGATGTCACAATCTACAGAGAAGATTGGAAATTTGAGAGTGGAAAGGTATGGAGTTTTGAAATGCAACCCTGCACTTAGTGAGTAGTTAAACCCTACAGCATTGTAAGTAAGCTACAAAATTCAAGGAAAAGCTGTGCCTGTCATAACAAGCCTAAAATATGTATGTGTACAAAGATATATTGTTTCATGAAACCCTGTTTCATTACAATATGAAGGGACATTTTTGATTTATGTAAGGTGTTATTATCGTAAGGTTTGTTTTTCAGGATGCTCAGGGTGCAGCAGTTTCTTTCAACAGCAACTTGTTGATTGTTGATTTAAAAGTTTTCCTCCTTCCCAGAAGTCAGACATGTCCTTGGATGTTTGTGCCTCTGGCAGCCAGACCCCCTGTTTGTTTATCTGCTTCCAAAAGTCTGACCCTCTCCATGTATTTCTGCCCCCAGAAATTCAGGCAGGACAGGGGCAGAGGAACCAAGCCAAAGAGTTGGGGAAGACGAGACCAGATGTACACAATCAGCAGCACAGGACAGTAATGATGAACGGCACATATGATGTACAGGTAAGCACTGGCCACAGTTGAGAAGTACAGATAAATGGATTTAACACATGTGATGATGCCAAACTTTTTCATTCAAATCTAATAAAGGCACCAATGTATTCAATCACATTTACACTAAAAATGCATATGGACCAAAAAGAAATAGACCAAAATAAATGTTTACGTAAAGAAGCTGTAATCTTGCTAAAGAAAACATACACACACACACACACACACACACACACAAGAAAAAAAACAGTTGCAATGAATAAACAGAAGCTCCACAGTGCATCTTTTTTTGTGACAGCATTGACGGTAAAGCATTCAATAGGTGGAACCAAGACTTAGTGGTTCAATAAAGCTTTGGTTTATAGCATCTCGTTGTTACCTGCTCGGTCCAATAAAAAACCTGCATTATTAGAACCAGTGACCCCTAGTAACAGTTAATTTCACAATCCTGTTTTTTCCATCACTCTTGAAAAAGACAAACTTTACCACTTGAGGCAGTTACTATCCCCTGAATTGTTTTTATCTATAAATGCTGTTTCTGCGAGAGGACTGTGGACTCAGATTTGGCGACTCTCATCCTGCCAACATCATGCTTGCAGTCCTACAGAGTTCAGTGCCCACGTCAAACTCTTGTTTCAAGTGTTTCAACCCAAAATCTTGAAGCATTTCCTAAAGAATACCATGCAAACACAGTCTGTAGCTTTTGTAAGATATAACCACCACATATTGACTGGATTACGAATGATTTTTTTCTTCATCTGGAAGAGAATAAAAAGCTGGTGCTTCCAAGGCAATGTTGGCAATTATGGCAGCACTCAAGCAGATTTCTTTTTTAGTAATATTTGCTTGTTTGAATATGCGTATGTATAATTTGGCTTACTTTTTTTTCTAGTTTTTATCTTGAACTTTAAGAGGTCATGCATTTTACATTAGTTCTATTTACTTTTAGCAAGGGCATTGAAACTTGAAAATGATTCAGAAAGTACATTAGTGCTCTACAGATGCAGATACAATGCAGTACTAATGCATCTGCTTTTGCGTTTGCTTTACATCTTAGCATTTACTTGTAATTAACAGAAAAGGGCATGCACTGTTTTTTTCATTCATTTAAATTTTAAAGGAGCTGATTAAAGTAACCACAACTCGATAGAAGTAATATTATCCACTTTTTATTAATACAGCAAGCAGCACAGACAACTTTATTATAATAATAATAACTAACATAAAAAGACATAGGTTGTGGTTTTCACATCGCAGGTTTAACGTTATCAGTATCACATTGATCCCGTTAACAATTCAATAAAAGCATTACCCATAAATCTGTAAATCTGGGCCCATAACTGAACTGAGCTGACTAATTTATTGGGTTGAACAATGTGCAACTGATTTGTGACATAGGGTGTGTGTGGACAGTGAGGCATTGTGCTACAAGTTATAAAACTTTATAGTCTGACAGATGGAAAGACGAAGACAGGGAGACAAACAGGGCACCTGGCAGACAGGCCACACATATGTGCACAAGCGTTCTCAAACGCACACACACACGCATGGAGACAGATGCACAGTTGCAAATCACTTACAGGCAATGCAGATGTACACACACATGCGCCCACTTGCACGACATGCACCATGGTCACTGTGTTTTAAATGATGGCTAATAGATATATATCCTGCACTAATCCCTCTTATGCAGAGCTCAATTTGTAAGCATTTTAACAAGGTAGTATCTGATGGGAGCAGCTGCAGGATAAAGGCAGGAATGCTGCAAACGTTCAGGTGCTCATAATTCCTTCTCCAAGATAAATGTTTTCTATGTACTTAAAGATGATTGAATTTTATCTTGTAATCATACATCAGAGCACATTAAAAAGTCAAGACATAATTTGCACCTGCAGTCTGGACATCAACAGATCAGCCAATCAATTTGAGGATGAAAAATGTCTTGAGTGATTTAGTTTTATTTCACTGATTATTGCACTTTAAGTGCTAATCAGTGGATTCACCAGCTGTAGACTTTGGTTAGAATGACAACCTAGAAAGTCACTGCTTAACATTGGACATAATTTACTATCCCTGTTATAGCAGACATGAAAGCCTCAGACACAAGTATTTACATATCACCCATATCTGCTATGAAACTGACATTTTTTTCAGCCTGCACGTGTATTATTTGTGCTGAAAATCCATGAAAAAACTTGAATTTGAACTTGATTTGAATGTAGCATTTTCAAGGTTTGAAAAGTGCTGTGATTTTGAAGTGCTTGAAAGTTCTTGAAAATTTAATAGCATTACTTTCCTAATAATTCGCTACCTTACTGAATATTTTTAGATGAAGAACTAAAAAATAGAATAAACTTGATATTGGCTCAGCCAGGTTGTATAGGATGAAACTTCGTGAAACGTAAAACTTTGTTGTGTTTTCCTTTAATTTGTCACCCTCCTGTGGAAAGCTATCATGAAACATCATTTTGGTTGTTTATAGCACAATTATATCTGCTTCAATGTGAGGAAGAAGTGAAATAATCATTTTGAATCGATGTACGTTGTCCTCTACCACAGCTTTAAGGTGCTGGAATAGCTTGAAAATGTTCCATGAAAATTCTTGAATTTAACTTTGGAAAATGTGTTGGATCCCTGCTCATGTAAACTTAAGCAGATCTTCCTAAGCTACTTTCAAAAGACTGGATATACTGAGGTTTTGATCTTTAACATTCAACATTCACATGTCTTTTTTTAAATATACATATATCAAAATATATGCTTGAATATCAGTATTTGACATGAGATTTTTTAAGGCAGCAGAATGGGCAGTTTTCGTTTTGAATGAACTTGTAAAAATAACGAGAGCTTTAAGAGTCGGGCAGACAGGTCACCATTTGTAAATTAGATGGTCATTAGTGACAAATTCAGTAGAGTAAGTTGAAATGCCATTGAGTTTCTCCTTTGTAGCGGGAAAATGAATCCACTTTCAGAAATTGTCGACTTGCTGAAAGAATTTTTGACCTCATCAAATTTAATGAATACTTACAGAGTTTATATTTCAAGTTTTATTGCAATATGTCCTGTCCATATCTTGCTGCCAAATTATTGAGCTATTTATTCCATATTAATTCATGGTTTTTTAGCAGTTTGAGAGGCTGTCACATTCCTTAAAAGTCAAAGTTTTCAAGAGCCAATATGCCAGTCAAGAGATAATTTTCCCTACTCTGTAATTTTCCCAAAACTGCAGTTAACCATAAATACTGAGGTCAAGTGCTCACATTAATTTCAAGTTTCTAAATCATCTCTAATAAGAACTTCAAATCTGTTATATATTTACAGTTATAAATCATAAAGTGACCATGATATGTCATCAGAGATTAAGGAAGCATGCTAAGTTAAAATACTCCCTGTGACAAACAGCTGACAACTTACAGCGGAGGACTCGTCTTTGTTGATATGGTTGTTTTTGTCAGATTACAATGTTGTGCTCTTCTTGCAACTCCTGCTTGAGCTTTCTCGAGTCTGGGGAGGAGGAGGCAGGGGGAAACAACTTGCATCAAGATAGATCATGCAGTTGCAACATATTGCTCCTTTAATTTTCATGTTTCATACTTCAGGTATATTTTCAATACGAAACTAGAGTTCTAGGTAAAGCTCTTAAAAATTATTTTCATAGTCATGCACACCAAGTATGATTTAAAACAAGCTCTTAATTTGTGATTTACTTAATTGTCTTTTGTCAGTTAGGTCAAGTATTAGGACTGCATGTGTTTGAACAGTAGGGTTTTGTCTAAAAGCTTTAAACAAGATGATCTAATAAACCTGTGTGTTTATGCATATATATATATATGAGTGTGTGTGTGTGTGTTTGTGTGCATATGTGCGCGCGTGTGTGTGAGGAGTTGTCAAGGAGTTTCATTTCACTTTAACCAGGAGTCTGTAATGGCTTTAAGTCACGTAATGGACACAGAAACACACACATAGACACAGTAGTCAAGCACACACACACAGAGTCAGAAATAGAAAATCCAGTGGGCTTAAGTCGTCATTATGAAGAAAAAGTGAAAGTATATGAAAAAAAAAGCGAATGAAAGGGGGCTCTATTCTCTCCATCCCTCACTCGCTTTTTCTCTCTCCCGCCCACGTTTGGAAAATTCCATGTTGTCATTTGCTAAGACGAGATTCCCCGTCAACCAATGAGATTTCAGAAGAAAAGACTCGGGGAGGAGAGGGATACGGGAAAGAAGGAAAGAGGGAGAGAGATGGAGGAGTGGAAGAGACAGACAGAAACCAGTAGTTATAATCGGCCGTTAGGCAGTGTAATGAAACAGCTGTCAGACACATTTAACTTTCTTTTTCTCTTTCTGTTCTCCGGTTGTGTCTCTCATCGTCTGTCTTTGTCTCTCCTTCGCTCTTTCTCACTCCGATTCCCTTCTTTTTCCTTCCCTTCTCAATTTGCTTTTCATCCATCTCTCACCTCTTTCTTCTCCCCTCCTTCTGTTCCTTTACTTACACTCTCTTCCCTCATCTTGTCCCACTTGTCCTCTACCTCTTTCCTTTCTCCATCTCCCCCTCTCATGTTCCTCTTTGTGTCTCTCTGTCCATTCTGTTTGCTAAAATTACATGATGTTTGGCTCTTCTCTAATTGCCTGGGCAGGGTCTGTGGGACGTGATGATTGGATGATTGCTGCTGTGAGATCACACACAGTAATAGATCTAATTTAACCTTCTGAATTTATTCTCTTCAATGAAGCTACCATCTCACATTTTAAATCTCCTTTCTTGCTCTTTTTGTAGTGTGTTTTGTCTTACCATCCTAGTCTTTGTCGTTACTTGGCCCCTTTTCAGCCATTTTTAAAATGTCTGTGCTCAGGCAATATAAATTCATCTTCATTGTTCACTAAAAGTGACAATAAAAGGTTTAATGATTTAATTTTAGTTGCAAAAAATCACTTTGATTACAAGAATAAATTAATAAATACAAGATTTATTGGGAGAATACATCCATTTTTTAGAGTTCAAAATACAAACAAATTATTTAAAAACTATTACTGAAAGCAAAATGTATGCTCATTGGTAGTTGCACTGTAAAAATCAAGCTCAACACTATATGAAAAAATAATGAAATCATTCACTTTTGCTCACTTACAGTAAATGCAGCTCACCAGTTGCATTTCGTTCTTGCCAAACCTCCATTACAAGACTGCCAACAGTCAGCATCAAACCACAGATCCGTAAAGAGACAAATCCATATTGTACAGTAGTAAGTCTAATGTCACTGTAAGACGTGCCAGGTTGCCTGCTCACCAGTATAGCCAGCAGCGCACTATAATCACCTACAGTCGAAGGTCTAACCTAATAAAAACCAGACGGGTGTCAGGTTTCTCGCTCCGTAATGCAGAATCTTGGACTCAAATGTTGGATTCAACAGCAGAGCCTGATAGATATGTTATTAGTCAGTTAGTTAGAGTTTCAGCAGCCTTTTAATTGTCTACAGTTGCATATGGAAAATGATGGATTACATTTGTTGTAAGCTTTAGTGCTAAGAGCAGATGAGGCCTAATTTTCCATATTTGCAGCAGCACAGCTCTGTGGTTGAGGGCTCATGTCATGTGTTCCCCAAATATCTGCTGCAGAGGAATTAAAAATGACAGTGATGAATGTTTCACTTCTGAACTCCACAGACAAGGTATACTAGGTATGGTGCACCCAAATATGTACATCACAGACATGTATGATCTAAGGTATATTAAGCTAAAACACTGTCTAATATCTAATACATGTTTGTATGTGCATCTTTTAGGTGTTACACATTATTGCTCAGGGTCAGGATTCAGTAGCATTTTATTGAATCTGAATCTCTTCCCATCTTTTACCAAATTAAAATGAGGTTTAGCTTCAATATTTACAGGTGGTATCAAGATAAATTTATACACAACTAAAACCAAGCTCTATAATCAGCTTTAGTTGACTAAGCTGACAAAACGCTATGGCATTTACAGGTTAATCAATATTCACAAGCTATGGCCCGAATTGAGATGACAAAAATTAGAGATGAGATGTATTTGACACATTAAAGGAACAGTTGTAATACTCACTTAAACATAATTTTTCAACAAACTACTTGCTCTTAAAGGAGAAATTTGTAATATATTAACTGCACTAAATCATAAAATCACCATGTTATGTCATTAGACATTAAAGAAACATGTTAATTTGAAATAATGGCTTCTCTAACAACAACGCTACAGCCACCAAGCTCTCCTCGATAGATAAAGTGAGAAATATATTAATGCAGGCAGTCTGGCAGGCATTAAGGCAGGCAGTCACTGAACTCCAGCTGTAGAGTGTATACTTTTGGAGCAGTGGACTATTGTTTTCAGGCTTAGTTTTACATTGACAGAAAACTGGCAGAGTTAAAATACAGCTGACCAACTTAGAGTAGAGGACTTGTTGCTTGTCATTGTCCAAGTATAATGTTGCACTCGTCTTGTGCTTGTGTTCAGTGTTCCTGCAGCCCGCAGGCAGCCTGCCTGAGCTTCAAGTCTGGTTAGGATGAAGCAGTGGGAAACAACTTGCTTTAACCATTGTTTATATATGAAATAAGATTTAAACCTATTTAATATACCATTTATGGCCCCAACTCTCTATTTGGACTACAGTGCTTATTTTGAACACTAGGGGGTTTCTACTTTAAGCAATCACGTTGATAAGCATTAAAGTTGAAGGAAATTCTCTTGTGGCTCTTTTGAGAGTAGTTGAATCTTTTTGGTCGTGTCCAACTGCAAAAACACAAAGTCCATCTGAACTGCTCAAGTGGGGTTGCAGAGTCATGTTTCTTTTACCCCACAAATGATTTTTGACCGAGAATAGAAACCAGATTGCAGAGAACACATTAACCGGCCAGAAGTTTAATTTTAGCTGTTACAGTAGCATGATAATTAACTACAGCTGACATAATCTGCCAGTGATGAGGTTTGTCATGTTAACCAGCTAAAGTCAGCTGTCAGTGTCAGCTAAAAATGAGATGCCTGCTACCTGAATGTTTTTGACCTTTTGCTTCACTTTGTGGAATAAAACAGATAAAAACATTTGTATACATTGGAGCCCATTAAAAGGTAATTTGCCAACCAGTAAATGGATCCAACTGGAACGTGTAACTGGAAGTAAATAAACCTTTTGGTAGCACTAAGCAAGGAGCAGCCAAATTTGAATCACATGTGTGACTGTTTTGTCTTTTTCTCTCTTTTCTGCTTGTAAACAGGTGACGCTGGGTGGCACGCTAATAGGGATTGGCCGGAAGACTTCTGATTGCCAGGGGAATACTAAATACTTTCGCTGCAAATTCTGCAACTTCACATACATGGGCAGTAATTCCTTAGAACTTGAACAGCACTTCCTGTCATCACATCCAAACAAAGTCAAAACTCCACCAACAACGCCCCATCTGGCCACCAATAACCTGGCAACGCATGACAACCAGGGGAAGGAGAGGAGTCAAATCTTAGACGGGGCGGAGCGAGTCGCAGTGAGAGCAGAAGATGATTCTCTGGTCGGGTACTCCATCCCAGTCAGGGCGTGTTCAGATACGTCGAGCTGGACAGGGGAGCCGGGTCGAGGTGCTGTGCAGGCATATTATTGGTGCAAATTCTGCAGCTGGAGTTGTGAGTGGTCAGGTGGCTCGGCGAAGCTTTTAGAGCACTATGAACAAAGACATAGAATGAACACAGGAGGTACAATGAGCCCCAACAACTCTAATCCTGGGAGGATGGACAGAGAGAGGGAGAGAGGAGGCAGAAGAGATGGAGGAGAAAGAGACCACATGGCATCCAAAAGCCACAAAGATGTCTCATCCAACCCATCCAGCACCAGCCAAGGTAATGAAACTGGAGAGAGTCTGATGAAATGTGTTGGTAAATTACTTAACGTGTTTGTCTGCAGAAGGAGTGTTTTGAAATAGGGTTGTATTAAGTACTTATCCATAGTCGATTAAGGATGGCTCAATATCACTTCATCATGTCTGATAACAATACCAGTACATCAGCCTTGAGTATCTGCCAAAACTGATTCATTGTGAAATTCAAATAAATTGCATGAATGCGTAAATTGTTTTGGATTATACGTTTTGTTACCAATATCTGATCCAGTAGTTTCGGCCAGTATTGGACAGATACTGATACTGAGTATTGGATCGGCCCATCCTTATAGTCAGTGTAGTACCTACAGTACAGTACCAGTATAGGAAGCTAAGCAATGTACTGCTGTGGACAGGGTCAGCAGCAAAGTGTATTTTAGCCACCTAAAAAATTCAGTGTCAGTTAAAGCTATTGCTTTCTCTAAAGCCACCAGATTCCATTCACAAAAACAGTCATTTGACATCACAGAACATGCAAATTGCTGGTCTACCACACATTAACACTTACAAACTTACCGATTGAGGCAACGGTAGAACAGCAAACTCCAAGTTCTACAAGATGACTGTTTTTGCCAATGGAGTGTGGTTGCTTTGGAGGGAGCGATATTTGGCTCATAAACTGTTTCCTGTCAGAAAAGGGCACAAGATTAATGATCAATGAATAATTAATCAGGTGTTAAAAAATTAATCTGTGGTCTTACTTTATTTATTTTACTTTTTTAGGTCTATGATACTGCTTGATTTTGCTCCTCCTAGAAACTCTGACTCTACTGACCTCTACTTATTTGCTTTTACAAGTACAACACCACTGCTTGACCCATTCCTCGTTATTGTTTCATGTGCCGTGATGCTACTTGACCCTCCTCGTTTGTTTTTTGTCATGGCCTTGTTTTTCTGCTCCAAGACTCAAACTGTTTTATTTAACAGACCTTCGTGTTTTCTGCTTCCTAGGAGACCCAAACAGCAGTGATTCAGAAGCAGTCGTGACCAGTTATAACTGTCAGTTGTGTGATTTCCGGTACTCAATGGCCCACAGTGCAGATGTGATCGTAGTAGCACCGTTACTACTGCACTACCAGCACAACCACTCCATCCATCGATGCTGCATTCAGCATTGCATGTACTGTCCACAGGGGCTCTGTCAGCCGCAAAAACATCTGGGGGAGGTGAGGTTAATAAAATGTTTATTTGCTTGGTGTTTTGGTGACAAATAGGAGAAAAAAATGTTGTTTGGTAAGCACAAGAAAATAAAATGTAATATATGAACAAGTATAAAGTTAATTGTTCCAATTTCCAGCCTAGTTAAAATTCCCTTGCTTCCCCGAATCCACCCACGCACGCTCCCCCGCCCTCCTTTGTGCCAGATGCTAAACAGTGCCGTTGCAGCTGTTTAAAATGCAAAAAGGATGGTTGAAAGCCAAAATTGGGGGTGGCATCATTCACTTAATGATGCACATTTATACTTGTACCCCCTGATGTCACCTGCATTGACAAAAAACACAATAACATCACAACACCAAAGTCTAAATTCACTCTATATGTACAGTTTTGTCAATAATAGAGAAAGCATGCAATGATCCATGCTGCTCCTCACCAAACTGCTATTTTTCTCTGTAGGTGTCTCACCCCTTTGCTTGTCGGAAGCCCACCTGCCCTAAATGCTGTTCCAAGTTTCCTCAGTCCACCAAACAGCAGGACACCGTTGGCTCGAAACCAGCCACCGCCACCTCACCCAGCATGACCCCTCCTAATCCTAGAGGTGATCCTGCTGTGACTTTACACCCCTCTAACCCTGCCCATCCCGTTGTCACACAAGGTATTCAAATGCATACTTACATACATACATATCTAGAATGTTTTGTCAGAATATGTTCTACTTATTTTGTATTTAGATTTAGATTTTGACGATTCTTTGTTTTTTGTTTCTGATTTGTTGTGTTTTTCCAATCCAAGGCGTCACCCATTTGTGTGACCAGTGTGCGTTTGCCACCAGCGACATCGACGTGTTGCTTCAACACTACGAAAGCTGCCACACCCTCATCAACCTGAAGGGGGCACCACCACATGTCAAAGCTGAGGATGAGGCTGGGGGAGACAAGGAAGGAGGGAGAGGAGGGGGAGGAGGAGAGAGGGAGTACTCTTGTACAAAGTGTCACTTCATCACGGAAGTGGAAGAAGAGATTTTTAGACACTACAGGTAAGAAAGCATTGATTAAATACTATTAATTATTATTATATAAGATATTTTATAGTAATTGTGCTTTTCCCACAGGGTGGATTCTTTGACATGAAAGGGTATTAATGCTTTAAAAATATCTATAAGATAGGAAGTCTACCGTTTTATTCAACACAATAAAGGTTTTAAAAAGCTGTGTTATCCAAAAAGTCCATATTCCAGTTTTAGTCTCTGACTAAATGTTCCAGTAACTGAATGATGGTGTGTATAAAAAAATTTCCATTCTCAGGTCTGGAAGATGATAAAGTATTGCCTGTCCTGGCATTCAAACCACTTCAATTCTAATTTTCACTCCCAATTACCCAGGAAACGTTGACTAAGCAACAACCCATTTAAAAAAATCACACACTTATTGTAAGTCAGTCATAGGCACAATGAAGCCATTCATACCTGGAAGTGATTCAGACCTCACTGATATATTCACAGATTTGTAGTCTCACATACACAACATGAATATTAGGGCCAGACCGATACGGATCGATTTTTGGGGCTGATGTCGATACTAGTGGGTAAAAGCATTCTGATATCGATATATCGGGCAATATATATACAGAAAATATACATAAATGCGCAATTTTAGCAATGATTCCTCAAATGTGCTCATTAAACACAACAAAATTATCTAAAATGATATCAGGTGTCTGAAACGGGAAACTGCCACAGGCATTTTTAATAACTGTGAATAAATATTAACAAAACACAAATAAAACAAAATATAAATACATATATATGTATATTCAAGAAAATGTATCAAATATACATAAAATGTTGCCTATAAAGCTAAAAATAAATAAATAAAAACAATCTGCATGATATGTGTCATCTGTGTATCTGTTTCTGTATATAAAAAAAAAAGCTTTCATAGCAGGTACCAATACCAATATAGGCCGATATAGCTGTGATCAGCCAATATCAGGCCAATAATAACAGTATACAGATACTGAATATCAACATACTGTGAGGAGTTTAACTAAACGAGTCAGAAATTCGGAGTTTAGACAGTATTTCTCTAAGCATCTTTTTTTCCCCTTTTTTTTAAAAAAGAAAAATATTTATTGTACTTTTCAAAATCAACTCAACAGATACTGTTAAATATCTGCATATACACAAGAAAACAAACAAAAAAACAATAAAAAAGGAAAACCCTGTATTTCCTATGTAGCTGTTATATAATAATAGCAATAACAGTATCTTCATAAATTACAATATTCTCATTTTTTAAGTTACTCAGCAAATATTTTGGTTGGTGATTTTCAAGATTTTCAATAAAATATTTGTAAAAAGCTGTATTTTCCCCTCGGCGGCATCAGTCAGTTTCACCGTGTCTAAACAATTTGATACACTTACAAACTTTTGTCCAACTGTAGGTGCTTCTTCACTCTTCCAGGCAGTTGAAATAGATTGTTTAGCCTTAAGTTAGCATAAAATGATTATCTTTTTATTTTTTTTAGATGGAAATAGTCCAAGGATTAATACCTGAGGGCAGACAGGCAGCCTAATAGAGGTGATATCAGATATAGTTTGTATGACCTCTTCTTCCCAGAATTTTTTAATACATGGGCAGCTCCAAAGGCGATGGAATAATGTGCCTTCTTTTAGGCCACATTTAATACATGAATCAAAGCAATGTAACAGGGAGAGTGCTGTATATGTGCGCATGATCCATTTAAATTATATCGGTTTACATTTGGTGTTCATCGTCTGGCTTTGTGCATCTTGACAAACTCTTCCAGTCACTTTCAGAAATCTCTTCATCAAAGTCACCTGACCGAGCCAGTCTATTGTTGTTCGTGGATTCTCTAGATTTAGCTAATATAGTTTTATACAAAAGGGAAATATGGCCACAGCTTTGAAGATGATCCAGTATGACCTTTTCAAGGCTAAACAGAGGAAGTCTACAAGGAGTCTGTTTAAGTGCTGTTAAGATGTAACTCCTAATTTGTAGGTATTTGAAGAAGTGTTTTGAAGGGATATTAAAGGGAACGGGTAAAAATTGTCCTACCTGTGTGAGCTTCATTAACATCTACTTGCTGTATGCCTAGATACATAATTAGCTCGGTTTCTGTTTGCTGTTTTTTGGCCTCTGGTACTCTACTGGCAGTTTGGAAGTGATTGAGAGATGAAAGTGTGCCTCTCAGTTCTTCTCTCACGACAAGATCAGCACCAAGTCCACTGACCTGCTGAGTTATCAAGGACTTAATCTAATCTTGGCATCAACTCTGAGACAGGAAACTGTGAGAATCTGGTTTTGTTGACAACCTTTAGAAAGGATTTAAACAAGTGGCCTTTCTATCCCTACCTTTTTAAGCTTTTGCGTCCTGTGAAACTGCCCTATTTTAATACACTGCTATACTGTATGTTGTCATATTTTGAATCCACTACAAGAATAAGGTGACCTATAAAAGAGTACTCCACCGATTTAGCTCTGCACTCCTACATAATCATTGCTGGACTCACAATAGGCTATTTTTTTAAACAACTGTATAAAAAATTGATGCAGCAGGACAAGATATATATTAAAATCTTTTTATTGGGTTTTCAAACATTTACATATTATACAATATATGAAACAACAACATCTGTTTCCCGTCCACCTCAGCCTCCCCTAGAGACACGCCTACACGCCAACAGAGGAAAAATAAAAAACAATGAAAGTAATACTAATACAATTAACAAATATTACAAAGACACAAATTAAATAATAGTGAATAAATTGAACAAAAACAACCAAACTTGTTATCAGTTACTGGCATTAAGTGGTATTTCTTGTACTGTAGACATTATTATAGTAGTACAGGTATGGTTGCCATACTTGTTGGAATTAACCCAGCCCTGAGTGGTATATCTGAGCTTTTCCAGCTTCAAATGATCCATTACCTCCTACCAACCTAGAAGCTATGCATAGGAGGGAGCTCGATTTCCAACTATACAGAATGAGGTGTCTTGCTGAAAGCAAAGATAAAGCAACAGTGAGGGCCTGGGCCTATGAGAGATTCAGATCTCTGCGAGCAACACCAAAAACTGCCATACTTGACTCTGGGTCTAGACCTTATTGCACATAGATGAAAATCTTTCAAAGACTTAATCCCAAAATTGTTCAGTCCTTGGGAGAACCCAGAATGAGTGAAAAGGGGTTGTTCAGTCTCATTTGCATTGTTAGTAGAAGAGAATTGGCCAACCACAGCAGAACAAGATGTATTGTCTTGTTTTTGTTCTACTCATTCTTCATCCGGGCAATGCAACTTGCTCACCTACAATTCAGTTGGAGATTTAGCCTCAAGCAGAGATGGTGAGCGGACTGCAGAGGTCTGGTAAACCCCACACCCCCAGATTTTTTTAATTTTCAAATTTGTAGTTTTTTAATCTCTCCCCAACTGATGCAGTTTGATTTCGCACAGCTCCCTCTGGAGCCACAAAAGTTTTTATACAACTTTTTTAGTACTCCCCAAGACCTGTAAACAGACTTTGATGTGTAAAACAAGTAGAGCTCCCCCATAATTTTGAACTACTTCTAGTATTTTTACTGGCTATCCTTCTTGGGGGAGCTTTCTCCAAAGAGGATCAGCCTGTCAATATAGAACTGAAAACTTGCAGACTTTGTGTTGAGTTGATACCCTTTTCTTTTTCATATGAGTCTTAAAGTAGAAATATCTAAAACCCTAGCATTCAAAAATGAGTACAGCAGTCCAAGTAGGAGCCCTAGACAACATCTTAAATCCATATTTCATATACAATCTATGATGAAGTGAGTTTCTTGACTCACTCTGATAATGACAAGCGACAATGAGTCCTACGCTGTAAGTTGATCAGTTGTCAATAACCATCAGTTATCTGTCAATATAAAGCAAAGCCCATAAATGCAGACTCTGGAGTCTGAGTTCAGTGACTGCCTGCCAGACTGTGACTGGACTGCCAGTCTATGAACATATTGCTCAATTTTGTAAACACCTACTCCTTCTAAAAGATGATTAATGATTTTTTATGACTCATAAGCAGACACTCGCTCAGTCTGTGACCGTATGGCATCAATGTGAACTCTAATAAATGTGAAACGGGCGAACAAAAACAGTTTTTCTGGCCTCTAATGGAAATTTCAAAGGAAGTCATGCTGGCTGTAGTGCTGTTGCTGTTGAAATTTCCTGAATCTCTGATGACATTTCTTGGTCATTTTATGATTTAGTACTGTTCAAGGAGAAACATGTAATACATGTTTCTCCTTGAACAGTAAATTTAGGTTTTAATGTCTGTGTACAGTATATATATATGTGTGTGTATACCTGCTAAATAAGCCATAAACTCGGTTTCACAGACCTCTAAAAGCCTGGATTGGTCAGACTAGACTCCACAGCCAATTTGTTGCCTACACAAACACACACAGAAACACACTCACACATGTTCACTGGGTTTTCAGTGACAGCGCCAGCAAATGACAGAGAAAGCTAGAGTAAGTTAGGGTGGGAAAGAGACAGAGGGGTGTGTGGGAAAGTTGTGGCTGAAGACAGCTAGACTTAGAGAGATACGCACAGAACTGAAGATAGTTGTGTGAAATCTTTATGACTGTTCAAGTATTGATCTAGATTGCTGATCTGGATTGCTTCTTGATATATGCTCACAAACAAACTCACACACAAGTTACTTTTTTCTTGTTTTCTTGCACACACATATAAAATTATAGTCTGACAGAGCCGTCTTAGCAAGATTTCTGCTACAAATCAATGAAAGATTAAAAGGTTTGATTCATTCCAGTGTGAGAGCAGAGAAAAGAAGAGGGAGAGATAGGAGAAGAGAAGAGAAGAGAAGAGAAGAGAAGAGAAGAGAAGAGAAGAGAAGAGAAGAGAAGAGAAGAGAAGAAGGGATAAAGTGGCAGAAAGGATGCAAAGAAGGGGTAAAAAGGAAAAAGAAGAGACTGCATGAGGAAAGGAGAGTGAAAGACAAAGGAACAGAGGGAGAAAGTGAGGGGAAAGTGTGTAGAGAGGGTGACAAAGAGAGAGAGAGAGTGTGGAGGGGATTTAACAGTCCACTCACGTCCTTAACAAAATCTAAGCTCTGAATCTCGGAGCTCAAATCAAATAAAACTGAAATAAAGCCAGAAAGTTTCACACCACCGTTAAAATCAACCGAACCTAAAAGGATTCCAAGGCCAAGTTTTAGAAAACAAAATTCAGGATTTAATTATCGGCTGCTCAGAACAAAGGGCCACAGTGTTTGAGGGGGAAAAGTTACCAGCTGAAACAAACTAATCAATCTCCTTTATAACTTTTACACCAAAACACCCTCACTGAGGTTCTGACATTGTAAAGTACAGACACCAACAAAAACTTTCTAACTATGCCTTCCGGGGTCTGTATCATATAATTACGATGTCAGGGTATGTTTTCTGGCTATTTTCATTATTTTTCAAACCTGATCAAACATGGTTTAACTTCAAATTGTGTTGCACCAAACTTAGAAACTAGCGTAAAATGTAGAAAGATAATATTTTAACCTCTCTCTAAACCTCTTAGAGAATTTTTAAACTCCCCTTAAACTCACCCTTGATGAGGTTTAACTTTTAATATCATAAACCATCATGAGTAGGCTACTTTTGAGCCAGCTGGCAAACTCTTTTTCAAACTTTTTTCCTCATGTTTATAGCTAATTTGCAAACATGATGTTTTTTTCTTTCTTAGCTAACTAGCAAACAATATCACATTTTTTGTTTATTTTTAGTCAGCTAGCAAACATTATCATGTTTTGTTTTTTAGCTTTTCAGCTAGCTAGCAAACACCGTAACATTTTGTTAACTTTTACCCAGCAATTCAATGTTTTATTAAGGAATACAGAGCTGGTAAAAGTTAGTGGTTTTCTCACTCTTGTATTTTATACTCACAACAGCCCTCAGATTTATTTATTTTATTTATTTATTTTAATTTGGGTAATCAAGCATCTTCATAATGATTAAACTATAATTGTTTCCCTTTAGACATTAAATGTGGGTCTATGAAACAGAGATTAGTTTTGAATTGGGCAACAGATCTCTGCTTAATTTTAATTCTGGATTTACTCATTTTAAAGTTTTGCTAAACTCCCATTAGAACTCTTACCTTCCATAGACTACATTGTCTGTTGCAAAAAGAGACCTTTTGTACCAGACATAAGCTTTCAACATTGCATTACAAATTCTTGACATCACATGTCGCTATGAAAGATGTCAATGTAGACTTACTGCTTTGAGGATAGAACAGACTGTTCCTGGACCATACTTATCAAGTTGTTAAGTTTACTTTCTCAAAAGAACTTTTAAAACTCTTTCTCGACATTTTGCCTTGTCACTTTACCAATAAATACCTCCAAGGGCAGAGATCATGTAGTGAGTGGAACTGCTCAAATTTCACTGATGTTGGTCTTTTCAAAGAAATAACTTCACTTATAGGAGAAAAAAATCAGACAAATACATTTTCAGTTAAAAAGAGCTCAAAGGCGACTCAAAAAAAAAGAAAAAGAAACGTGCATTCAGATTGCCTTGACATTTTGTATCAATATTAAATGTAAAGTCCTCTTTCTGTCCTATTATTTTGCAAGGAAAATGTAATTCACTGCACATGAGACAGATGCAGCTGTTGAAAGTGCTCAGGGTAAATTAGATAGGTGGATTAGATTGGGACATGCAGAATGAATGATATAAAATTAATTTATCATGAATGTGCGTGTATGTATGAGAGAAGCAGTGACAGAACGAGTTTAGTGAGTAATTGAGTCAGTAAGTACATTAGTCCATGTGTGCGCGCATGCATGCATGCATGTGTAGTGATGACAAACAGAGAGGCCACTGTGTCTTTGTTCAGCATCTGGAGACATTTAAGTCCACAAGGTACAAGGTGTACTTCACTCACACACACACACACACACACACACACACATTTTTGCAAATTTGTAAAAATAAATAAAACAAAAACAAATAATATATACATAGAAAGATAGATAGAGAACCAGTGAAGGAGACAAACATCTGCTCTGCATTTATTTTTAAATATACTTATTATACCTACCTGTCAATCATACAAAAACATGTCGGGTATATGGCTGACAACTAACAGAGTATTTATGTCAAGTTATTTTTGTAGGTGCTTTCTTAATATTTGTGTGGGTGTTCATCTGTGTACGTGCTGCTCATTGTGTTGCATATGTACCTTAAAGTATTGTTTTTACATTTTTCCTGCATGGAAAATTGTTGTTGTTGTTGTGGCAAGTCCCAAAAAGAATCCACAGGCAACATAAACATGACAATTTGCTATTTCTTGGATGTTTTCAGTGATTTTTGCATTTTTATATTCTGCTGTTATAAACCAGTCTGTGCGGCGCGAATGAGAAATTACAAGTTAGAAGTTATCAGCTCACTAACATGCATGCCAGGTCTTTTTTTCAATTAAGAAGGGCGCGTCTGAATTGTTGATTCATATTTGTTTATGTACAGTATATTTTGACAGGTCCTAGTTAATATTTTTCCTGTATGCCTAAATATAAAGCAGCTGCCCATAGTCGGCCCAGCAGGACCCACCGCAAACAAGGGTCCAAGTTCTCAGTATAGATGGTCAATTGATTTTGCTCATTGGCCCGCACAAGAAGCACCAAAACTTGTTTTCCGAGCCAGGAAAAACCCCGATGTTGTGTATCGTATATATTACTGGTCATTCAAAGCCTTGCCAACAGGAAATGAAGGTGGTTTGTTGATGGGTGATTCATTTCATGTCATTCAGATTCATTTACATTCCTCACAGTTTTGTCCTAATTCATGGTGATTTAGTGGAACACTGAGTCACTTTTTGGCCACAGACTCCGTGAAACTCTACCTGAGTGGTTTGAAGAAATCAGGCAGGGACAAATGCACTTTACATTTAGTCAATTCAGGGAGTGGGTTTTCTTCAGAATCTGATCAATGAAAAACTTTTTTTTATATAAATGTCATATGCAGTCCAATACAAGCTATTAGAAATGAGTGATTTAAGTAGATGGAATTCAAGATGAATTTACTAATAAAATGAAAACAAAACCAGGTACTGAATCATAATTCTTATGTTCAGTCTCATCAGTGTTACTGTTCTGACTTCATTGTGACTCCCTGACAACCTTTTATGACAAAATGTATTTTTCAAGAGGTCTTGTTGTGGTGCAACAGTGTTGTTAAGCAGTGTTATCCTATTATGTCAGTGCTAACCATTTCTGATTCAAAATGAAAGTAAACAATGGTAATCCTTATATCATTTGCTATTTAGCTAAAAAGTTAACAACTTGTTACATTGTTTGCTTGCTGGCTGAAATATGAATTAGCCTACTTAGCCTATTCATGATTATTTGGCAGAAAAACTCTAATTTATCCTCTTTTGAGACAAACTTGTTGGCTGAATTAATGGAGCAATATGGCAAAATAAAAGATGATTAACAAAACGGACAGCAACATCTGAACAAAAAAGAGACAGCCTGTCTGGCAGCATGTGGCAGATTGTCTTAATAGATCAACTGGAGTGAAAGATTGAAGCAATGCATCGTAAAACTCTACTGAGTTGAGTCTTTCTCTTAGGAGGAGGCTCTGTCAGTCTCAAAAAGGCAGCCATAAATCCTCCTAGTTTAAATCACATACTGGATCACATGTACATGGTACTGTTTACCAATGTTTACCATTGACTGCCATTGTTTACTAGTTTTAGAGTAGAAACTGGTTTTGGTGGTTTTGTTTAATACATTTTTTTCATTCTAATTCAAAGTTTTTTATTTAATTTGCGGATAATTCACTTGCTCCCTATTTTTCTTTCTCTGCAGGCGTGTCCACGCATGTTGCCGTTGTCGACGCTGTGACTTCACGGCTCCTGATTCGTCGGCCCTCCTTGACCATTTTAACTCCGCCCACTGTCATGAATCCTCTCCCTCATTAAGCTCATTGACGACGACCTCCTTACCCACCTCACTGGCAACCTCACTGACGCCTTCGTTAACACTCTCAGCCAATGGCTGCTCAGCTCCCTCTACCTTAGCCATTAAAGAAGAAAGCAAGGGGGATCTTCGCCTCCTCTACTCCCTCGCACCACCTGAGGGCCGGCTGGCAGAGGGAGGCAGAGAAGGGGATGCAGGAGGGGTGGTGAAAAGTGAGGGAGGTGAGGAGAAAGAAAGGGAGCGGGAGAAAGGCTGGGTTCTTGGGGAGACGAGAGGACTGGGAGAAAGAGGAGGCGAGCAGGCCCACGGTTTACTCTGGGTGCCCAAGGAGCGAATGGGACCCGACAGAGGAATAGAAAAAGGGACAGGAGGTGGGAGCCCCTCTCTTTTCTCCTCCCCGCTTCCATTGTCGTTTGTTTCAGCCAATCACGAGGCCTCGCAGCAGAAAAGAGGCGTAGCCTCACCTAGCATGGTTTACCTGGGAGACACCAAGTCATTTTTGGGAGATACCAAGTCGTTTTTGGGAGATGCCAAGCTATACGGAGGGGGGAGGCCAGGAGGAGCCGCTGCAGGTGGAGGGGAGAAACGGATCCAGATGCCCCCTCAGCAGTACACAGGAGGAGGAGGGAGTGGAGGTGGAGGAGGACAGGAGACGAAAGGAGGAGCTGCGAAAGAGGAATCCCAATCCCTTCTACGGGTAAGATGGAACATGTACACACCCCTCTCCTCCTCGCATTCTTTATATATCTCTTTCAAATTCTCACATTTAGCCTGATCTCTTTTCTTTCCCTCACTTTACACCCTGATTTTAGCGTGTAGCTCTGTCTCTCTGAATGAAGACCTTTGTAGCTAGATCCTACGAGCGAGATCCTACCTGCTGAGAGCATTAGTTGTCAAAGTGCTTCTATTAATACGGTGTCATCTTCCTTTCCTTTGAATCAGATGTGAGGATTAGACCTCATGCAGAGAGCAGCCACAATGAGATCTGTAATTCTTCCATCATATTTAGAGTACTTATGCAGATTGGTGTTGGCTAGAAACGTGTGTGCGAGTGTCCCCACATGCTAGCGTGTGTGTGCTTTTGTCTGTGTGTGTGTGTATCTGTGTTTCCATGACATAATTTCCTTTCCCATAAGTTGCATTCATCTTTTTTTATTTTAAATTAAATTTTAACTCACAACACTGAGGAAACTTGCCTGTTGCTAGGGCAACGGGGGAGGCAAACTGACAGTTCCCATGGCTACCACCTGTCAGTCAGCTCCCTCATCCTACTTTGTGGCCCACAATGCTTTTCACTTCGCAATGATGTCATGGACTGGCAGGAACAGACTGTGGTTTGCCAGCGCCACAGAGCTTATTGGCTATGATCACATTAGATCAGAATAGACTGAACTGTGTGTCTGTGTGTGTGTATGTGTGTGTGTGGTGTCAGGGCACTGACATGGGTCTATGTAAGTGGTGTTATTGAGTGTGAGTGTGGTGTTCGTGGTGTGTGTGTGCACACATATCAGTGTGTGATTGGAGTGTATGGCTTCTTTGTACAAGTTGTGGGTTGGTCTATTTCGTGTGTGTGTGTGTGTACGTGTGTGCATGTATGTGTGTGTGAGGTGTTGGCAGTAACTTGGCAGACTGGGCAGGGTGGGGCAGCAAGAGGTTTGCTCATTATCGTGGGTGGGGCAGTGTGTGTCTGTGAGAGAGAGTGAGACAGAAGAAAGTACATGCGTGAGAGAGAAAAACTGAGATGAAGAGCGGAAGATAGGGAGAGATAAAGTGTGCAGCAAAAGTTAACCCTTTAACATTCAGTTTCCCCCTGTTTGCCTTAAAGAAGACATATTATCCAATATTTAACTCTGCTTGTATAGGGATGTAATAAATGAGTTATACCATGTGAATGAGTGAGCTTTAGACCATTTTATTAGCACGTATCTGTAGTTTTTTTCTAAAACGTCGTAAACTCATTAAAAGTAGGCGATTGACTGCTTTCCTGTTGCCATTAGACAAGTTTGCCCTGCTGTCTTTTTTCCGATGTGCACCAGAAAGCAGAGGCTCAACTCATTTCTGTGCTGGTGACCAGAGAGAAAGGAATTTTTAAAAGTCTCTGTGTGTTCAGGACTTCTCTAGATTCCAACTGAATCTTTTTGGTTAGTTCAGTTTGTCCCCTGCGTCCCTGTTTGTTGTTCTTTCAGGTATCTGTTTTATTTTACCATTTTGTGTCAGTTACAGCGGAATAGGAATTGTGTTCAGTTCCTGCTGATGAAAACCTAACATTTCCTGAGTTTGCTGCTTCAGAATGAAAGCTTTCAACTAACAAAATATCAGGGGACTGTTATTGTTCGACTGGACTCAAGGACAAGCGTGAATCAAGACACACTTTCAAGTCGGTAGCACATATGCAAATCCCGACCACGCAGGGCTGACGTGCCAGGTCCCGCTGAATACAAAAGCCAGATGTTAGAGGGTGTTGGTGGGTTTTCTTTGCAGTGTAAAAAGGGCTTTAGAGGTGTGTTCATTTTGGACAGAGCCAGGCTAGCTGTTTCCCACAGCTTTTAGTCTTCATACTAAGCTGAGCTAATAATGTTCTGACTCCACACATACATGACACACTGACATTTATCTTCTCATCTACCATGTGGAAAGAAAGCAAAGGAATATTTTTCCCAAACTGGTGAACTGTTGCTGCAGTGTAGAAAAATCATCTTATTCCACACCATCATGCACTCATCGTGTACCAGCTTGTTCCAAACCCTGGAGCTGTGTGCTGTTTACCCTGAGGGAAATGGTCAAGGATCAATGTTTTTAATGGCTGCACCGTTCAATAAAATTGGACTTTTCACATTTCCCTTGAATTCAAATGGACATGTTTGGTATCTTTGGAGACTCTGCTCACGGTTTGTGTCTATGTAGTGTTTTTTCTCCGTCAGAAAAGCATTGGCAGGTAGCTGGGATGAAGTGCATGTCTAAGGAGAGAAACATGAAATTTGTTTCTATGACAAAGTAGGTGGAAATATCACTTTTGTACATTTTCCTTGAGTTGTCATCAATTTGAATAAAAGAGTATGAAAATTTCATATCATGGTCACAAAATTGTGACCAAAATGATCACAGTTATCAGTGTTATTGTAGTATTGTTAAAAAGTACTGAAAATGTTCAAAAAGTGGGCGGGGCAGAGAACAGAGAAGCTTGCGCAACCATAAATGATAGCAAAATGTGGTAATAACCCTCAGCATAGCTTTTTGTCTTTTCATTCATTTCTTGTTGTCTCTGTCTCAGCCAGAACAAGCTTCCTCTTCATTTCTTGGTTACCTGGGTGACAAGTCCCATGCCAACACATGTATGATTTCTGAAAAGTTGTGAGATTTTCAATGAGAACTGCTAGGAATAACCACACAAAAAGTCAGAGCACCCTGAAAAAAGACAGTTTGTGCAGAACTTTTTCTTTCAGTGGCCACATATGCTCTCTCCTAATTTGGAACAATTGGAAAAAAGACACTGGTGCTTATAAAAACAACAAAACAAAAAAAACACTATATGCACACCAGCGTCCTCCAAGCTTCTTCCAAAGCTTGAAGCTGCACGCTGAGGGAAAACTTTTAGATCTCCACTAAAGTTACAAAAATCGTCAGTCAGTTTATACAACATTTGGGCTGTACATCATGAGTTTGTAACAGTTGACCCATCAGTGGGTCTCAGAAGGTTGCAGCTCAGATTATACTTTCCATGTTCAACTGTATGTAAGACAAAGTATATCAGCATACATGAGAGCCTGAAGGCAAAGTTAGAGAGAAGAGGAAATGAAAGATGGTGAGTGTTGGAAGGTGAGAAGACAAAAGAGGAAGAGACAAACAATTTTACAATTTATTAGAGGAGAAACTGAACTCAGCATAACTTATTACTGTAAGAGCTTCATAAGATATGGCTTGAGCTGCTATCGCTCTTCTTCTTCTTCTCCCTCCTCCTTCCTCCTCCCACCACACAATATTTATTCTCAGTTTCCATGGCATGCACTGACACGTCTGATACACACGCACACAAATATACCACACGCACACAGACATGCACACACATATGCGCACAGGCTGAGGTTGACTCATCATTGGGCAGGGTAAGGGAGAGGCACTAATGCAAAGGATCATCTGAAATAGCTTAGTACACACACACACACACACACACACACACACACACACAAACACACGCACGCACAGAAGTTTAGTTCAATTTAAATGCAGCCTTTGACGCAACAGGGCAGAGTCTGAATTATAAAAGGTGAATCCGCCCAAAATACAAATTGACTCTTTGTAAATGGCAACTGAGGGAGAGGAAGGAGAGGATGGAGGGAGGAAGAGCGATGATAGAAGGATGCAGTGAAGGGGTCAGAAGGGAGGAAGCGACGGATTAAAAAGAGACAAAAGCAGAAACAAATAGCCAAAGTCGTATTTCATCCAACACGTGTGTGAATGTGCGGTTCTACGCTTGTGTGTGTTTTCCCTCATCCTCACTTGTTCTCTCTGTTCTCCCCTGCATCGATCTGTCCCTCCTCTCCTTTTCTTCTC